>QRFJ01000613.1:132396-283583 GCA_006176705.1 Cocos nucifera
ACATTTTGCTTATTATTTGACAACATGTGCTCAAAGGGTCCATTGATGATGGGAATGTGCACTTTAATTTTCCGCATCTGATGCAAAAATTGTAGCTAACAATGAATAGTTAGGAGAAGGCCAAATGGTTATAGTTATGCAATAATTTTTTTTGCACAATACAATCATTTTGTTCAACATGTTTTGCACAAATTTTATACTTCTATAATTAATTCGAGATTTCTCATTATCTGAATTCATCATCATAGTTATCTTTACATTTAAATAAAGCTCACCAGTTTTCTCCTTTATAACTTAATAACTTTTTTTGATACAAATAAATCAATTTTTGCTGAAGGAAATATGAAGAGAGTCAAGACCTAAGGCATGTGAGGGGCATTGGTCTATTATTGTGGTGTGGTGGCCCAAAATAAGCAATTTAGATTACATATTAACAAATGTCCCGTAAGTGTTGGACAAATTATTAGTTATTATGAACAGGTGTCTACTCTCCTGTGCCATTGTTCCATGTGAGTCCTTGTTTTGGAGTGACATCACCCAAAACTGATAATTTTAGTATAGTATAGTGTTTTATTTTTGATCATGGGTGATAGAAACTTATAATCATGGTTCGCTGAACTAGACAAAACCACTTGATTTGAGTTATGCTAGACCGTACTGGCAGTCGATCGGGATGGTTCGGGCATTCAAAATGAAACATTGGCAAGGGTGAAGGGAGGGAGAAGGAAAGAGAGGGAGCAAGGAAGGAAATTGGAAGGCTGAGGACGGAGGGCCGCCAAAACCTTTGGAGTTTCGCCTTCTAGAGAGGAAAATAGGGAGAGAGAGTAGGGGGGAGAGGGAGAGGGTAGGGAGGTCGGCAATGGCCGTCAGAGGACCGTGGAGGCCTCCAGATGGTTGGATCCTCCTCCCCTCCTTCCACCGGATCAAAGCAAGGTTTTTGACTTCATTGTATATTGGCAAAAAAATATAATCGCAATCACAACAAGGATAAGTCGCCACTATTTCGCTCCGACAGAGGGCAGAAAGAGGATCCGACCATCTAGGGGCCTCCATGGCCCTCGAGTGGCCATAGCTGATCTCCCTGCTGTCTCCATCTTCTTTACTCCCTCCCTCTCTCTCTCTATGTTCCTCTCTCCGGTACTCCCTCTCTATCTCTTTTTTGATCATCTATGGGCCTCCGCAGACCTTCGGAAGCTACCATCAACCTCTTACCTTCGGAAGCTACCATTGTTTGCCTGTGGATGAGCCATTGATATAAAATTATGAGAAATGTTCAAGTCCACACAGAACTCGACGAATTTTGCTTCAGCAAATTGCCATCCATTATCTATTATGAGGGTCAGGGTAAGCCGAATCTGCAAACAATGGACTTCCAGACGAAGTCCTGCACTTTAGCTTTAGTAATCTTTGCCAGAGGTTCGGTTTCGACCCATTTTATGAAGCAATCAATCGCCATCAGGAGGAATTTTCGTTGTCCGGATGCCATGGGAAAAGGCTCGAGTATGTTTATTCCCCACTGTGCAAATGGCCATGGGGCGCTCAGGGAGAAGTTCAGATGCCTGTTGTCTTTGAATGTTTGTATTTCTTTGGCATCGGTCATACTTTCTGACATACTTTATAGAATCATTGTACATTGTCGGCCAATAGTAATCCTACCGAAGTATCTTATGAGATAAGGACCGAGCTCCCAAATGACTCCCATAGATTTCTTCATGTACTTTCCATAATGCAAAGTCAGCTTCGGAGGGTCGGAGGCATTTTAAGAGTGGCAATGAATATGACCTTTTGTATAACTTGCCTTCATAGAGAACATACTGGGAGGTCTGATTTCATAATTTTTGAGCTTCTTTTGAGTCATGAGGCAGAACTCCGTCTTTGAGATAAGTGAGCAGTAGGTCAATCCAGCTCGATTCATGCTCAACCTGCATCACAGACTGTGGTTCTTCCGAACTCGGGCATTTCAGGACTTCAAAGAAGACTCCCTTAGGCAGTTCGGGTGGAGCTAGTGTGGCCAATTTAGAGAGAAGATCGGCCCTGACATTTTTTGTTCTTGAATGCTGAAGCTGCTAAAGGTCGGAGTTAAGTTCTTTACTTTCTTGAGATATTTTATCATGCTTCCTTCTCGAGCTTTATAATTACCACTAACTTGTCCGACCACTAGTTGAGAATCACTGTAAGCTTGTAGTCGGTCCGCTTTTAACTCTCTGGCTATCCTTAATCCTGCTATCAGAGCTTCATATTCGGCTCCATTGTTAGTTGCAGGAAACTCAAAGAGCAGCGCGTATTCGGCAATGACTCCTTCCGAATTTATCAAGATCAACCTAGCGCCTGCGCTCGAAGCATTGGATGAGCCATCCAGATACAAGGCCCAGAAGCCTTCAGGAAGATCGGTACTTTCTTTATTGGAGCTCGACTGTAGCCACTGACTTCATTCTTTTCAAGTTCCGTCTCATCCGGGATAGTGCATTCTACTACGAAATTTGCTAGTATTTGAGCTTTGATCGATGGCCGAGGTTGGAAGTTGATGTCGAATTCTGTAAGTTCAATTGCTCATTTTGCGATTCTTCCGAAGGCATCTACTCAATGAAGAATTGCCTTGATTGGCTGATCAGTGAGGAGGGTTATAGTGTGCCCTTGGAAGTAAGGTTGGAGTCTCCGGGTTGCAATTAGTAGAGCATAAGTTAGTTTTTCTAGCTTAGTATACCTGGTTTCGACGTCCCTCAAGCCTCGGCTTGTGTAGTAGATCGGCTGTTGCACTTTCGTCTCTTGACTAGGATTGCTGCAAGGGCTGCCGGAGAGACTGCTAGGTACAAAAATAATTCTTCTCCGGATTTGGGCTTGGCCAGTAGGGGAGGTGAGTCGAGGTAGCTTTTGAGTTCTTCAAATGTCTGTTGACATTCAGTATCCCAATAGTTCCTAGGCTATTTGAGGATTCGAAAGAAGGGCATATATCGCTCGGTCGACTTTGAGACAGCCGTTCAAGACCACCACCTTTCTGGTTAGGTGCTGAACTTTCTTTATCGATTTTGGAGCGGTCATCTCTTGAATGATCCAAATTTTTTCCGAATTTGCCTCAATTCCGCACCTCGACATCATGAATCCTAGGAATTTTTTCGAAGCTACAAAGGTGCATTTGGTAGGGTTTAACTTCATCATATACTTTTGGAGTGCTGAAGGTCTCTTCAAGATCGGCTATATGATTTGCTGAAGTTTGGCTCTGGACAAGCATGTCATCTACATAAACCTCCATGTTGCGATCGATTTGCTCCTTGAAGATCTTGTTGACCAGGCATTAGTATATTGCTCCTGCATTTTTGAGTTCAAAAGGCATGACCCTTTGACAATAGAGACCACGGTCAGTAATAAAAGCAGTTTTTTCATCATCCTCTGGTGCCATCCGAATTTGGTTATAGCTGGAAAAGGCATCCATGAAAGTGAGAAGTTCATGGTCTGAGGTTGCGTCCACCAGTTGATTGATTTTAGGTAGGGGGTAGCTATCTTTTAGGCAGGCCTTATTCAACTTCTTGAAGTCTATGCACATTCTTCACCTGCCATTCGTTTTCTTGACAAGAACCACATTTGAAACCTAGCTTGGATAGGAGACTTCTCGGATGAATCCGACCTTGAGAAGCTTGTCAACTTCTTCTGCAATTGCCTTCTGTCTTTTCGGGGAATGGCTGCGCACCTTTTCCTTTACCGATTGATGCTTGGGATCAACAGCCAGATGATATTTCGTAACTTTGACATCAATTTCCAGCATGTCTGTAGGGACCTAAGTAAAGACATCTGCATTTCTCTGTAGAAATTCGATGAGCTGCTCTCATACATTTGCTTCCAAATTAGAGCCTATCTGCACTGTGCTCTTTATTTCCATCGTTCAGAGGGATTGAGATAAGATCTTCCATTGGTTCTCTCCTTTCTTCCACGAGGTCGTCCCGGACGTCTCACCCATCGACTGGGCAAAGGTCGGACTGCTCATTCTTTTGCAGAACAATTGAATAGCAACGTCTTGCCAAAGCTTGATCTCCTTTGACCTCTTCAATCCCATAGCTTGTTGGGAACTTCATTTTCAAATAATAGGTCAACACTACTGTCCGAAGTGCATTTAGACCAGGTCGGTCGAGGATAGCATTGTAAGCAGATGAAGCTTT
This sequence comes from Cocos nucifera, assembly GCA_006176705.1. Taxonomy (NCBI): domain Eukaryota; kingdom Viridiplantae; phylum Streptophyta; class Magnoliopsida; order Arecales; family Arecaceae; genus Cocos; species Cocos nucifera. The sequence continues at coordinate 136,548 of QRFJ01000613.1, forward strand.
TACCATCAGAAAATCCACTTGCACCCTGGATTGCTTTGGATATCGCCCTGCAGCCACACTCTAGAGTTATTACTCAACTGGCACTGCATCTCCAGTGAAGCCAACCAATGGAGAAGTCATTGGTCCGAGCCGGTTATTAGGTATAGATATTTGGGAGAAAACATCATAGAACAAGACATCGATTGAACTTTCATTATCGACAAGAACGCGACGTACATCATAATCTGCTATGTTCAAAGTAATTACAATCGCATCATTGTGCACGAACTAAACTGCTTGCGCATCTTCTTCAGTGAAAGCAATGGGTTCCTCAGTTCTCCGCCTTTTAGTCGGCCCCTCAAACCCGCCGAAGTCCCCTAGAGACGGTATTGATGATGTCGAGAGATGACCGATCTCCTGGCTGCTCCTTCCTCAGTGGTTTTGGTTGCGGCAATGCTCTTGGCCGATCTTCTCTTGCCTCAGGTTGCGTTGTAGAAATCGGTCCAGCCGACCTTGCCTGATAAGCTTCCTCAGTATCGTGACCGTGATCACGATGGTAAAGACAGTACTTATTTGGATTGTGCTTGTCAGGATGAGTATGCATTCTCTCCGTTCTCGGTAGTTGCTCCTTGATCTCCATTAGTACTTGAGTTTTTGGAGCATTGAGGGAGGCGTAGTCGTGGAACCTTCTAGGGAGAAACTTCGCGCCCTTCTGTCAGAGCTTCTTTGACGACGAGCTCGAGGAAAAGTTTGGGCTCACTTGCGCTCACGGGGAGTCCATGAGCGCAACTGAACTTCATTCGACCTTTCCTCAATCGCGGGCTTGCTAGATTCGCCTGTGTGCCGCTCTCTCGTGGCTTCCTCATCCTTTAGCTTGAAGGCTTCTTCAGCTCGAGCATAGCCTTCTGCCCGAGCTAGTAGATCAGCAAAATCTCTAGGGTACTTTTTTAGGGAGAACAGCAGGTCATTCTTCTGAAGGCCACCTTTTAAGGCGGCCATGGCAACAGATTGGTCCAAGTTTTGGACATCCAATGCAGCGGCCTTGAAGCGATTGACATAAGCCCGGATGGACTCTCCTTCCCGCTGCTTGATGTTGATGAGGGAGTCCGAACCTCGTTTGGGATGTTGGCTGTTGACAAAATGAGCTGCAAATTGATATCTCATTTGGTCGAAGACAGATCGTACCTGGCTTTAGTGCCGAGTACCAATTTCTTGCCGCTTCCTTCAGAGTAGATGAAAAAGCTCGGCATAAGATGGCGTTTGGTGCACCGTGGAGCAGCATCATGGTTTGGAAGATTGTCAGATGGTTGATCGGATCAGTGGTCCCATCGTAGCTCTCGAATTGGGGGAGCTTGAAGTTCGGTGGGATCGACTCCTGCATGATTCTTTGGGAGAAAGGAGGGTCAGTGCAGAGGTTGTCGTAGTTAGTTAGGGCAGCATGGCGGAGCTCTTTAATCCGTCGATCCATTTTCTGAAGCTTTTGATCGAGGGCCTCATCTCGATTGTGGATCTCGGAGGGTTTCCGACTGTAGATAGGGAAGGTCTCTTCTAGAGAAGAATCATGATCGGAACAGGGGCTCTCTGCTCTCTGCTCTGCTTTTCCTTTCCGGAGGCGACGAGTTTATTGACCCAAGTATGCCTCCTTGGGATTGGTTCATGACATCCCGACGGGGGGTTTTCCGGCTGGACCGCCGCTGGGGGTTGCCACATGGCCTGCACCATTTTGGTGAGGCCACGAACCTGCTGTACCAATAGGTTAAATTGCTCTGGATCCACCAATGCCGTCGGTGGAGGTTGTGGTGTCGGTGATGGTGTTGAAGCAGGTAGGTTTGGCTCAGATCTGGCGGTAGAGGCAGTGGATCTCCGAGTGGTCGTCTTTTTTGGAGGCATTTTTGGAGCAAAAGAGATCAAACAGAGATGAATTTTGAAGGATCAAAAGGAGAAGGTAAATAAAATCGTCTGAACACTCCTTTTAGAAAAGGGCTTAGATGTGAATCCTTTCTCTAGCGCCAATCTTATTGGTGCAGAATTTGGTTGATGCCGGAGTGAGCTGGAGTTGAAGAATACGAGACCACCGTCGGTGACCTGCAAAATGAAGTCCTGACCGGGGCTGGGGTGGTGGTTCCGACAGGACCCTCCGATGGTCAAGTCAACTCTTCCGGCCAACAAAAATGGAGTGCTCAGAAAATTAAGAAATAGAGCAATGGAAGGGGGATGAGAGCTTCGAGAAAACGTATCTGGAGGGTCTCTTTTATAGATAGAAGCTATAACAAACTGATGGTGACAGTCGTAACCATCTGGTAGTGGGCCGTTCAGGCCACGTGAAGTTTGTTATGGAGGGTAGTGTTTGTTGTCGCGACGTGCCAGTCTATTAGGATTTAATAGTTGAAGTTCGGACAGGGCAGGCGTTGGCAGTGAAGAGCTTCGGGTTACATCAATTTCAGAGTAGTTCGGAGTCCTTTAAGGTCGCCTGCTTATATGTTGATTTGTATTAAGTTGTTAGCCAAATTCATACGGATGACGAGGTCCTTCTAGGTGATTAGGAGAGTTGACTGAAGGAAACTTGTCTGGCGACTGAAAGGAGCTCGTTCATAATAATTTCGCTTGGAGGAGATCACTTGAAAGGAGATCGGATGGAGGAACTCGACTAAAGATCATCCGGAAGGAGGATGACTGACGAAGTTCGTTCGGTGAGAGTACAATTGAGAAGATCGTTCGAAAGGAGATCATCCGGAAGGAATCTGGGAGAAGATCCATTGGAGGAGTCCGGAAGGGATCCGACTATGAGTAGTTCGGAAGATCCGCTGGATGAGGTCTGACTGGGGCATCACTGAGGGAATCCAGAAGACTGGAGGAGTTTGACTGAAAGGAGCCTATCTGGTGATCGGATGGAGATCGGCCGGTGAGAGCTTGGTTGGCAGTTGTGGATGACTATGATACTTTTGCGACTCAGTCATTTCCTTTGAAGCTCTGCTACTTTCATGAACGTCTGAAGGTTAATAAAGTGGAGATGAGGCTCTTTCGCTCACGTATCTAAAGCTCTTGGTGCGAGAATGTAGAGGTCCGCCACTCTTTGCAGATTGTAGAAGTTCGTCTAGGAAGGAGTTCTGCCGATTCGGTGTCAATCCAGTGTTGAGCAATCCGGACGGATTCCAATAAGGAGAGAGTCCAAATAGCTTCAAGGTTGGTCAGGTCGGACTACATTATGATGGTCACTTAACTGCTTCGAGAGTCGCCGCCACTATTCAAACTCGTTCGAACGAGACCCATGAGGCTTCGGAGGTTCTCAAGTTATTGCATGAAGTTGGCCATGGTTGCTGTCACTGGACGAGGTCGCCCCAAGGCCCGAATCCTTCTCGGACTTCCATAAGAAAGGGTTTATCCCTAACACAGCCGCCGCCACTGTTCAAGCTCATTCGGTCAAGACCCATGAGGTCCCGAAGGTTCTTGAGTTTTTGTATGAAGTTGGCCACGGTTGCTGTCACTGGACGAGGTAGCCCCAAGGCCTGAATCCTTCCCGGACTTTGGCAGGAAAGGGTTTATCCCTAACAAAGATGTTGGCAGAGCTTCCATTATCTACAAAGACATGGCGTACATCATAATTTGCAATGTTTAAAAAAATTACAACCATCATGCAGATTTTTTGAACCCCTTATGCATCCTCTTCAGTGAAATTAATGGGTTCTTCAGTCTTCCATTTCTTTGCTGGCTCTGTCGATCCACTCGCCTCTCGTCAATGTCCCCCAATGATTGTGTTGATGATCCCAAGAGAGGGCTGATCTCCTTGTGGTTCTTCCCTTCGAGGTGGTTCCCTCTCAAGCTGACGTCATAGAAATTGATCTAGTCAACCTCATTTAATCAGCTCCTAAATTTTGTCTTGGAGTTGGATGCATTCCTCAGTATCGTGACCGTGATCACGATGGTATAGACAATACTTGTTCGGGTTACACTTGCTTGGGGGAGATCGCATTTTTTTCGGCCTTGGCAGCTGCTCTTTGATTTTCATCAGCACTTGAGTTTTCGGAGTATTCAAAGGAGCATGGTTGTTGAACTTTCTAGGAGGGGGACTTTGCCGCATCCTTCTATTTGGGCTTTTTAGTTGACGGGCCTGAGTTGGAGTTTGGATTCGCCTATGTTCAAAAGGGGTCCTAGAATGCAGTCGAGCTTCACTGGGCTTTTCCACAAGTGCGGGCTTACTGGATTCTCCCGCTTGCCACTCTCCTGCGGCCTCATCGTTGCGAAGCTTGAATGCTTCCTCAACTCAAGCATAGCCCTCAGTCTGAGCTAGCATGTCGGCGAAGTCCTGGGGTTACTTCTTCTTTAGGAAGAAGAGATCATTTTTTAAAAGGCCGTCCTTTAGAGTGGTCATAGCAACAGATTGGTCCAAATTTTGGACCTCCAAAGCAGCGGTATTGAAGCGGCTGATGTAGGCTCGGATGGACTCCCCTTCTGTTTGATGTTGATGAGGGAGTCAGAACCTCATCTCTGACATTGGCTGCTAACAAAGTGAGCCGCGAATTGGTGGCTCAACTGATCAAAGGAATAAATGGAATCTAGTTTGAGGCTCGAGTACCAGTTTTTTGCTGCACCCTTCAAAGTAGATGGGAAAGTTTGGCACAGGATGGTATCCGACCGCCATGGAGCAGCATCATGGTTCGGAAGGCTTCGAGGTGGTTGACAAGATCCGAGGTCCCATCGTAACTCTTAAATTGGAGGAGTTTGAAGTTCGGTGGGATGGGCTCCTGCACGATCTGGGCAGTGAATGGGGAGTCGGTGTAGATGTCGTCATTGCGGACCAGGGTAGTTTTCCTCAATCCGTTGGTTCATCTCCTAGAGCTTTTGAATCGAGTACATCATCTCGATCATGAATCTCAAAGGGTGGTTGACTTAAGGGGGCAGAGACTTCTCGGGAGTGGAGTCATGCTCCAAGAAGGGGCTCTCTACTCTCTATTTTTCTTTCCGGGATTCTCTAGTTGGCCTCTCCAGGTTGGCCTTCCTCGTGCCAGATCTCGATATTCTGGTAGACTTTTCAATGGCGGCGGTGTCGGAGCCTGTTGCATGGCTTGCACAGCTTTCGTGAGGCCTTTCACCTACTATAGCAGCAGCTTGAATTAGTTCATGTCCACCACTGCCGCTGGCTGAGAAGGTTGGGGTGCAGACGATGGAACCGAAACTGGTGGATCGGCCAGTTCTTGGTTGGATTTGAGGGCAGTGGCGACGGATCATCGGGAAGAAGCTTTCCTGGGTGGCATTGTGTTAGAACAGAAGAAGAACAAAGAAGAGGACAAGAGAGGAAGAAGAAGATTGCTCCTCGATTGGTGTACTTTTAGAATAAGGGCTCAGATCCCTTCCTCCAGCGCCAATCTTATTGGTGATGGTTGTTGGAGTTCGTTGGATGTGGAGGCGATCTTACCAACGAGACCTGCAAGACAGTCTAGGCCGGAGGTGGGTGGCTCCGACAAGGACCCTCCGATGGTCAAGTTAGCTTCTTTGGCCAATAAAAATGGAGTACACAGAAGATTAGAAATGGAGAATAGAGCTTAGAGAGAGAATGTATCTGGAGGGTTTCTTTTATAGATGGAGCCTGTAACAAAATGATAGTGACGGCCATAACAGAATGTCAGAAGGCCGTTTGGACCACTTAGAGTTTGTTATGGAGAGTGGGCCATCATTTGTCGTGACTTACGCATGGTTGGGTATTGTTTATTGAAGTTCGAATAGAAGATTGGAGGCTTCTGAGCTTAGTAGTGCTGAGCTTAGTAGTGTTGAGATTTGGAACTGGAGGTTAAAACAATAAGTGCCCTATAAGCCAATCACATATATAGCATGATGGGACTTTTCTGAATAATCTCTAACTCATGTAATAATATTTTTTTTGATTTCAAGAAATTGAGGTATTTGATTCATCATTTTTGTTGCATCTTTTATATTTAAAGATTATGATGAACCCCAAAGATTAGAGCAATGGTTTTAGGGGATGTGAATGAGTCATGCCTGTGAGACCTAAAATCATAAAACCCTAATCTTGAATATTCCTGGTTGGATGAACATTGAGTCGAGGATCAATGTTCTGGATAGACTGGCACATCCTGTGTATGCTCGATGGAGAGGATGGTAGATCTCACAAGCCACTTGTGTGGGGACATTAATATAAGGATGTGAGTGCTCATCAAGAAATGAGTTTATTGTATTGACTCGCTAAAGAGAATATCTTATGGAACCTTATTTGTATGTCAAAAGATGGTTCTCCAAGTGGGAGTTGTGTAAGTGATCCTTAGACCTGAGATCATCATGGTTCTTTATGCACATAGTCCATATTTTTGGTTCATACTCAATCATGACATTCAGTCATGAACGGGGTGTTTTTGATATGGTCAGGTGTGCATGAAGGTTGTGAGTAGGTCAATAAGGAATCGATCACTCATAGTAAGAGGAGATGACATCCTGTGCATTCTCATTTATTGATAACTTAGTGAGACTTTGGCCAGAGCAGAATGAAGATTAGATAGGGCTTCTAATTATTCATTAGAGTTATCATTGATTGATGGAGAATTGACATGAATATGTGTTTGAATTTGACATTTATCTATACTCATAAGCATATTCGGGATGCATAATGATTGAAGGATTAAATTTCATGGGTACTTGCTACTAAAGAGTATATTTGGTATTTCCACCAAATTTCACATATTCTAGATAGTCATGATACGGTGCTAGACATCAATCTTGACTTGTAGATTTGATTGAATTAATAAGATTAATTTGATCCTTAATTAGATGGTTCTTCTAATTGGTGAAATCGGGTCGGCATTAACCTTAATCGATTGAGATTGAGTCAAATTTGATTAGATTAAAATGCATCTGGACCTACTACTGGCTTGATGTGGAGCCCAATGGATCATACACCAAGGAATTGGTTAAGAATTAATTTTAGGGTCATTAGATCCTAATTGGTTTGCTAATTGGTATGCTAGCACATGTTGGCTAACCTAGTTTTTTGCCAAATCACCTTTGCCCCGAATCCTTGCACTTTTAGCTAACTAATTTTATTTAAATCTGAAATGTGGTTAGGCTAAAAGGGCTACCCATCCGATGGGTGCCACTTGGAATTTATCTTGGACTCATTTTGAAGAGCCCAAGGCGCCAAAAATGGCGCACAAATTGATGGCGCATGAATAAGGGTGGCATGAGATTGGCGTGGAGACTCCTGCTAAGGGGCTTTGACCAAGTAAAAGCCCCCCTAAGATCCTCTCTCTTAGGCGGCTACAATATTTGACTAAGTCAAAAATATTGGGCACAAGGAATGATTTCTCCTGGGAAACTATGCGAAGCATCGCGTAGCTTAAGATAAAGTGGCACCAAGAGTCCTGCCTGAAGGCTCTTGGTTGGCGCCACTTATCTGAGATTATCTCCCCATCCAACGACTTATCAATGATTTAATCTGATTAAATTCGGAATAAATCAAAGAAAATTTGGAGTTATTTGTGGAATGACGTATATACAACGTTCCAGAGGCAGAAATCAGTTTTTACGTGCCTCTAAGACTCTTGCATTAGGGGACTTATCTGGCCTCTTAATAAGACTTTTTAATGGCTGATGAATGCTTGGGAATGTGTGCTAATGGCGCCTCATCTGGATCTATAAATAGGATACGAATGAAAGGTGTCGGGCATTCCAATTCAGTGGCTTGTCTTAAAATTCTTCTTCCCTTTCTTTTAGACAAGATATTGGTAAGACAAGGAGTTTTCCTCTAGACAAGGTTTTAACCAATACAAAGAGTCTTAACTAAGACAAGGGTTAGGAAGAATATTTAAAAAGGCTAAGAGAGAATAATAGGAAGATTAAATTAGAGAGAAGAAGGGAGAAGGAAGGCCAAGGAATTCTAGTTTAGAATTCAGCAAGGCTTTAATAGGAATTGTTCTTGAAATAAATTCCTGTGTTTGAGGGCAAACACGTGGGCGCCTCGTGGAAATAATTCATCACCAAATTAGATTATAAAAGGTATGTTATTTAATTTTATACCTTATGCATGTATGTGATCGAATTACATACAATTTTGAAATCGATTGTTTCCGCCGTATCAATCAAACCCTACAAAGGTTGGACCAACTGAGCTTGAAGGTCAGTTTCTAAGTTATGGATGATGGGCTCGTAGATTAGGCTTTGAGTCCGAACCTTGATGGAGCTATCTTGACAGCTTTCAGGAGCTCGGCCGGCTTTAAGGTCGGCCGAGAGTGGGTGTGGATACTCTGGTCTGGAGTGCTAGAAGTTGGAGGAGAAATAGCGAGTTTTTCAACTAAGACTGTGACCAAATTGTCTTAAGGGAGTTCAACCATTATCCAAGGTCGGTTTGAAATTAGGATGGAGTACTAAGATTCAATACTTGTAATGTAGCTGCTGCTTATCCTAGGTTGAAGATTGGGCTCATATTGGTGGTGAAGTCCTTTCGTTGATTCAAGTTCATCCGGTCGAGGTACATCGTGTAGTTTTGATAAGATCTGTAGTTATTTGAAGAAAGTTGGGAGGATCATCAATGAGAAGGTCGATCGGTGCACAAGATCAGACATTGATAATGGTTAATGTCAATCTCAAGATGAGCCGTTCTGGAGTGAAGCTTTGAGCTTAACCATATTAGGAGGCTGATCTTTGGAAATTAGTCTGGACCAGAGGGTCGATTTGAGTGAAGCTCGGATCTAATCATCGCAACCCCAGATGACGGTGTACCAAGGTCGGACTTCTGATTGGACTTCGACGGGAGCTATTTTACCCCTAACATTTAAGATCTAATATTTTTGGTTAACTTGTTTTGAAAATAGTTTTCAAAACTGATTAACTTTTTGCTGTTCCTTTTGATTCATGCATGCATCCCTTTCACCAGTCTTCTATGGTAGCACGGCCTTTACCATGGATCTCGAAGAATGCTAGGCTACTAGGTCATTAATCTATATTAACATATCGCATATGCATTTAAAAAATCTATGTATCATATATGTTGGTGATAAACTCCGCTTCTGCCGAAGTCCAGTCTGATGCTTAGCCTAATGTAACTGGCAATTATGGAAGAGCTTCGATCGAAAATTCTTCTAGTGGTTGAACCCCAGCCGAACTCCTCCAACGGCTGAACTCCAGCCGAACTCCTTTAGTAGTCGGACTCCTCCAGCGGTCGAACTTTTTTCGGACTTCTCCCTTAGCCGAACTCCTTCCAGACTTATCCATCAGTTGGATTTTTTCAGGAGCCGAACTCCTTTCGGATCTTTCTTTCAGTCGGATTTCGGATTTCTTCAGGAGCTGAACTCCTAGATTTCTCCATCAGTCGGGCCCCCTCAGCGGTCGAACTCCTTTCGGACCTCTCCTTCAGTCGGATTTCTTCAAGAGCCGAACTCCTTCCGGACCTCTCTTTCAGTCGGATTCCTACATGAGTCGAACTTCTTTCGGACTTCTCGTTCAGCCAAACTTCATCTGAATTTCTCGAGCGGATTACTTCCAGATTTCAAGTAGTATTCCTCCCAGATGATCCCCTCTAGACGTATTTTCTTCAGGAGTCCGAACTCTTCTGGAATTGATATGTCAAAGTTTTTCACCAATCAACGTCTGCTTCCTTCGAATTACGGTTATTAAATCTCGACGAACGATCACTATTAGTCTGATGACACTCCTCTCCGTAGCAAATTCCATGCGGCCCGAGCGGCCCACTATCGGACGGTTATGGCTGTCACTATCAGTCTGACGACACCTCTCTCTCCGTATCAAATTCCATGCGGTCCCGAGCGGCCTACTATCGGATGATTATGGCCGTCACTATCAGTCTTCTACAGACTCCGTCTATATAAAGGGATCCTCAGATACGTTCTCTAAGCTCTCTTCTTGAAATTTTGCTGAACTCTTTCCTGAGCACTCCATTTTTGTTGGTCAGAAGAGTTGACTTGATCGTCAGAGTATCCTGTCGGAGCCACCACCACCGACTTCGGACGGAATTTTGTTTTGCAGGTCACCGACGGTGACCTCTTGTTCCTCATGTTCCTCAACTCTAGCTCGATCCGGCGTACATCAGATTCTGCACTAACAGGATTGGTGCTAGAGGAAGGGCCTGCTATTCTTGAGGTACCCTTGTTCTTAAAGGAGTGCTTAGTCGATCCTATGGATTTTTTTCTCTAAGATCCATCTCCATCCTCTCCCTCAATCCCAAGAAATGCCTCCAAAGAAGGCGACTATCTGAAAATCTACCATTTTTGCCGCCAGATCCGTCCGTTCCGACTCCAGCGCTAGCACTTCAACCTCCTCCATCGATGACCATGGTAGATCCAGAGCAGTTTAACCCGCTGATGCAGCAGGTTCAGGGCCTCATCGAGATGGTGCAGACCATGCGGCAGCCTCCGACGGTGATTCTGTTAGAAAATTTGCCATTAGGATGTCAGGAACCGATCTCAAGAAAGAGCACTTGGGCTAGCATACCCATCGCCTCTGAAAAGGAGAAATAGAGAGCAGAGGATTCTTGTTCGGATCGTGATTCTTCTCTGAAAGAATTCTTTTCCATCTACAGCTGGAAGCCTTCCAAGATCTACGATCGAGATGACGTCCTCGATCAAAAACTATGGGAGATGGATCGGCGGCTTGAGAAACTCCGCCACGTTGCCCCGGCTCACCATGACGATGTCTGCACCGATCCCCTCTTTTCTCTTTTCGAATTATGCAAGAGCCCGTTTCGTCGAACTTCAAACTTCTCTTGCTTTTAAAGCTACAATGGAACCTCTGATCCGGTCGATCATCTGGAGGCCTTCCGAATTATGATGCTGCTCCATGGCACACTAGACGCTATCTTATATCGAGCTTTTTCATCTACCTTAAAGGAAGCAATAAGAAACTGGTACTTGGCGTTGAAGCCGGATACGATCTCCTTTGACCAGACGAGCCATCAGTTTGCGGCTCACTTCATCAGCAGCCGACGTCCGCGCCGAGGTTTGAATTTTCTGATGAATATCAAGCAGGAGGGAGAATTTATCCGGGTTTATGTCACCTGGTTTAACGTTGCTGCATTGGAGGTTCGGAACCTAGACCAGTCTGTTGCAATGGCTGCACTCAAGGACGGCCTACAGAAGAATAATTTACTGTTCTTTCTGGAGAAGTATCCTAGGAACTTTGTCGATCTGCTAGCTCGGGTTGAAGGATATGTTCGAATGGAAGAAGCCTTCAAATTGAGAGATAAGGGAGCCGTAGGAGAGCGGCAGGCGGGCGAGTCTAGTAAACCCGCGGTTGATGGAGGGTCGAATGAAGTTCGGCCGCGCTCACGGACTCTCTCCGAGTGCAAGCGAGTCCGAACTCCTCGAGCTCATTGTCAAAGAAGCCTCGACGGAAGGGTGCGAAGTTCTCCCTCCAGAAGGTTTCACAACTACGCCCCCCTTAATGCTCCACAGACGTCGACTTGAAGCAAGAGAAGATCAGCCAAGGGCGCTACCGCAGCTAGAACCACTAATGAGGGAGGAACAACAAGGAGATCGGTCGTCTTTTGGCATCATCAACGCTATCTTCGAGGGGCTTAGTATTTCGGCAAGCCGCTATCTCTCAGCCTCAGAGCTAGGAGAAGCTTGCCCCAAATTGGGAAGACCCGTATAAAGTAAAGGAGGTCGTCCGGTCCGAAACTTATTGCCTGAAGGAGCTCGAAGGAACAACGCTCCCACAATCTTGAAACTCAGAGCATCTGAGAATGTAGTATTGGTAATTTTCCTGCAATAAAACTCCATTTCAATATTATTGTTTCTTGGTGCAAAAACTATGTGATGATAGGAAAGAAGCAATCAATAGTGGCCATGTTAGGAATAGAAGGAGAACTTCATCCTAACATAAGCAAGTCGAAGGCTTCGTTCATTTTAGATGAGATGAGGGGAGAGGCCCTGACAATGGTTTCTTCAACCTCGGCTGGAGATAAGATCTCCCCCGAGCTTCAAAATGTACATCAACAAGATATAATATCTTCTTTATCCTCGACTGGAGATAAGATCTCCCTCGAACTTCAAAGTCTATGTCAACTGGAGATAAGATCTCCTTCAACCTTGGCTGGAGATAAGATCTCTCCGAGCTTACGTCAATCTCAACAAGAAAATATGAGAGCCATACAAAAAAGAACTTCGGCAGTCGTATTTTTTGTACTCCTTCGAATTTCAAACTCGGGAGTGGGGGAACTATTGTTGGAGATAAATCCCGCTCCCGCCGAAGTCCAGTCTGATGCTAGCCTAATGTAACTGGCAATTACGGAAGAGCTTCGATTGAAAATTTTTCCTCCAGCGATTGAACCCCAACTAAACTCTTCCAACGGTCGAACCCCAGCCGAACTCCTTCAGTAGCTGGACTCCTCTAGCAGTCGAACTCCTTTCAGACTTCTCTCTCAGCCAAACTCCTCGCAGACTTCTCCATCAGTCGGCCCCTCCAGCGGTCGAACTTCTTCCGAACTTCTCTTTTAGTCGGATTCCTCCAGGAGCCGAACTCCCAGACTTCTCCATCAGTCGGCCCCCCCAGCGGCCGAATTCCTTCCGGACCTCTTCTTCAGTCGGATTCTTTCAGGAGCCGAATTCCTTCCAGATCTCTCCTTCAATCGGATTCCTATAGGAGTCGAACTCCTTCTGGATTTTTCGTTCAGCCAAACTTCATCTGGATTCCTCCAGCGGATTACTTCTAGATTTCAAGTAGTATTCCTCCTCAGATGATCCCCTCTAGACATATTCCCTTCAGGAGTCCGAACTCCTATGGAATTGATATATGTCAAAGTTCTTCACCAACCAACGCCTGCTTCCTCCGAATTACGGCTATTAAATCTCGATGAATGATCACTATCAGTCTGACGATATCTCTCTCTCCGTACCAAACCCCATGCGGCTCCGAGCGGCCCACTACCGGACGGTTATGGCTATCACTATCAGTCTGGCGATACTCTCTCTCCATACATTCCATGCTCCCGAGCGGCCCACTACCGGACGGTTATGGCTATCACTATCAGTCTGCTACAGGCTCCGTCTATAAAAAGGGATCCTCAGATACGTTTTTTCTAAGCTCTCTTCTCCTTCTCGAAATTCTGCCGAACTTTTTTCTGAGTATTCCATTTCTGTTGGCCAGAAGAGCTGATTTGATTGTCGGAGGGTCCTGCCGGAGCCACCACCATCGACTCCAGTCGGAACTTTGTTTTGTAGGTTACCGACTCAGATTTTAGATCTGATTTAAATCAAAATTAATAATTTGAATCTGAAACTAACTTTCAGATCTAAAGAGAAATCAGATCTGAATTTATTTCATACATGTTAAAAACTTGTGGGTCTAATACCACCGTTGGAGTTCTAGGTGTTTAGCATGCGGTTTTTTTCCATCTCATGAAAACACAGTGGAAAGGTAAAATTAAAACCATATTAGTTTTAATCATGCTCGGATGTAATCCTACAATCACCTAGGGATCTTTTAACATGCAATGAAACAAATTTTTAAGATTTGAAAATAAAACAGAGACGGAAGAACGATTACGTTAATCGCGATCCTTTCTTCTTACTCGGATTGGATCCAGCGGATCCTCGGGGTTTCTGTCAGAGCTGCGCACATGCCCAGCCTCTACTGATGTCCACATGGAGCTGATCGTTGATCGAAACACCAAAGCCCCTAGAGTGCTGGCTTCTTTGTAGGCCTCATCCCTTGACTTGGATCAATACTTTCTTCTAGATCCGGAAGAAGGCAGCAGCACGAACCATTCGTGCAAAATTGATGGGATCTCTTCAGGATGCCAAGAAGAGATGAAGAACACTTTTTCTCTTATTCTCTCTCTCTAAAGCTCTCTCTAGAACTCTCAGATCTGATCTGAAGGTGTGGCGTGAAGAGGAAGAAGGGAGATAGGGCGTGGAGAGGAGGCTTGCGGCAAGAAGGAACCCGCACAAAAAGACCTTGCGCATGTCCCTTTTTTCTCCTTTTATTTGTCACACAAATCAGGTTTCCCACGCCCCAAACCTGATAAGAATTGATCCAATTCAAATTCAAATTCGATTAGGATCAATTCTTATCAAGATATAATCTCAAATCATAAGGGGAGGCGCCATCTAGCGCCTCCACATCTTTTCATGCATGCATGATTGAAGGGGTGGGATTTCTCATGTCCCAATCCCCTCTTGGTTGGCCAAAAGAGAGAGAGAAGCCTAGGGGAAAGTAGGCTTAGGCTCCTATTTTGATTGGATTTCAAATTGGGTTCAATCTGAATCCAATTTGAGCCCGATTCGAATCAAATTCGAAAAGGTTGTCCATCCTGATCCAATCAGGATTGAAATCCAAGTCGTACTTGGATAATTAAACCCAATTAGCCTTAAATTAAGTCAAATCTAATTAAATTAAATCTAATTTAAATTAATTAGGACTTGATCTATAACTTAATTAGGCCTAATTGAATCGCAATATTTGTAATTAAGTCCCTTATGCTAACAATTAGCAGTTACTAAATTTGTAACTCTTACGTATTAGCAGTTTCTTAATTCATACCATCAATCCAATTGATAATTTGATTATGATCCAAGCCGTTGATTAGATCAAGCTCCTTTTGTGTGTGACCTCTCAAGTTCTATTCTATCTGGTAGTGAGATATCGTGATCTCCATCATAGTATCATTGAAACTTCTTTCGATGGATCGAAACGATTCCAACTCAACCCAATCAGGATCGTTGATCCGAAAACAAATCCTAGTGAGTTTTCACAATCAAGCAGTGACGCCTAGCAACATGTAGTGGCAACCCAGCAAAACAAAAAAAAATTGAACCCCTAGATGTAGTTACCGTGTGATCAAGTTATTTTATCGAGTCCTGACAGGATGCAGGTCATTGAAATTCATCAAATCCTAAGCATCCATCATATGCTTGACTTAATTAGTTTGAGTCTAATCGAGAATTCCATAAAAACTTCTTTCCATTATTACGCTGTTGTGGCCACAGACAAACTCAGCCTCTTAGGTTGCATAGGACTACTACTCAACTATTAAGACCAATGGATCCCCTATAAGTGCACCTCTATGCCTATAGTGAATCTATTGTAGGCAGTGAACACCGACCCTGAATGGCTAGGGACCATGTTTATATGTTGTTAAACTACAGCAACCCTACTTTGAATAGTTGAGGCATGGTGGTCAAAGAACTATTCGCACAACTACAGCATCAAGATAGTCATCGACGAGTGGGTAGACATTCAAGTGACATCTCATTCTTGATCACGCTCAGTACCATTGTTCTCTAACTACCTGCACTTTTACTCCAGTGTTCCCACATTATAGATCCGATACTTGTCTATCCAAAAGGAAAGCGATCCGTGCACTGATCTTGATAGATCAATCATCATCCCTATGATGATTCAATGATCGGGAGCAATTTAGGAGTTAATCTATATTGACACATATCTTAAATTCTCAACTCTTGAGAATATGTGTCATTGTCCATTACTCCTTGGATGATTTATAAATAGATAAGAAAAATGCTCATTTTTATTAATTTTAATAAATTAAATATAAAAATAAGTCTTGAGAAATATGTGTCAACCAACAATTGGCTTTTTAGGTCATATATCTAACATCCCCTTTGCCTCTAGATCCTGAAGATCCTCTATCAAATCCTAAAACTGAAGGTCCTTCCTTAGACCCTACTCTTCACCTTCCCATAGCTCTTCATAAAGGTAAGCATAGTTGTATCTACCCCATTTCTTCATTTGTTTCTTATAATCACTTGTCTTTGTCAGTTTTTGTGGCTTCTCTTAATTCCATGATGACTCCTACTAGTATCACTGAGGCACTATCCCATGTTGGGTGGTGTGCAGCCATGGTTGAGGAGATGACTACGCTTGAGTGAAATCAGACTTGGGATCTGGTTTATTTACCTAGCGGTAAGAAGGCAATTGGATGTAAGTGGATTTATACTATAAAAGTTAATCCTGATGGTTCTGTTGTTCATTTGAATGCTCGTCTAGTTGCCAAAGGCTATGCTTAGGTGTATGGAATGGATTATTCCGACACTCTCCTATTGATAAACTTGCTTTTGTTAGACTATTTATTTCACTTGCAGCTACTCATTAGTGGCCACTGTATCAGTTAGATGTCAAGAATGCATTCTTGTACGGGGACTTGCAGGAGGAAGTTATATGGAGCAACCATTAGGCTTTGTTGCTCAGGAGGAGAGAGAGAAAGTATGCAGACTCAAGAAGTTGTATGGGCTCAAACCGTCTCGATGAACATGATTTGGCCGCTTTAGTCCAGCAGTTTTGCAGTTCATGTTGCAGCAGAGTAATTTTGATTATTCAATCTTTTATCGGCAGTTAAGTGGCGGTTGTATTATTCTTATGTATGTGGATGATATTGTAGTTCCAAGAAGTGATGGTACTGGCATAGTGATCTTAAGTCTTTCCTGTAGACTTTATTTCAGACAAGATCTGGGTACTCTTGAAGTATTTCTTGGGAGTTGAGGTTGCTCGAAGCAAGAAAGGTATCTTTCTTTCACAAAGGAAGTATATCTTAGGTTACTTAAGGAGACCAATATGTTGGGAGCTAAACCATGTGAAACTCCCATGATACCTAATATGAAAATTGTTAGTGCAGAATCTGGTTGACGCCGGAATCGAGCTAGAGCTGGAGAAGACGAGATCGCCGTCGAAAACCTACAACATAAGTCCGGACCGGAGTCGGGGGTGGTGGCTCCGATAGGACTCTCCGACGATCAAGTCAGCTCTTCTGGCCAACAGAAATGGAGTGCTCCGGAAAGAAAGTAGCAGAGTTTTGGGAAGAAGAAGAGAGCTCTGGAGAGACGTATCTAGAGGGTTCCTTTTATAGGCGGAGCCTGTAACAAACTAAGAGCGACAGCCATAACCGTCAGGTAGTGGGCCGCTCGGGGCCATGTGGAGTTTATTACGGAGAGTAGTGTCTGTTGTCATGACGTGTCGGTTCGTAGGGATTTAATAGTTGAAGTTCGAAGTAGTAGACGTCAGTCGGTGAAGAACTTTGAGTTATATCAATTCCAAAGGAGTTCAGACTCCTCTAAGATAGTCTGTGTGCGAGTTGGTTTATGCTGTGTATAGAGTCGGATTCGTGTAGGCGAGAAGACCCTTTTGGGCGACCGCAGGAAGTTCGGTCGGAAGGGGGTTTGGAAGCTCTGTAACTGGAGAATTCTTGTAGGAAGTCTGCTGGAGAAGTCTGAAAGTGGATCCACTAGAGGAATCTGGAAGTAGATCTGCGGGAGGAATCTGCGTGTAGATCTGCTGGAGGAAAAATCTGAAGGAAAATTCGTCTGATGGAATCCAGCTGAAATAGAAGTCCGGAAGGAGGTCGGCTAATGGAGAAGTTCGGAAGGAGGTCGGTTGATGGAGAAGTCCGGAAGGAGTTCGGCTGAATTTCTTCTGCGATTATAAGTTACATTTAGCTGAACATCAGACCGAACTTCAGCGGGAGTGAGGTTTACCCCGAATAAAACTCATGACAGATGATGGGGAAGTTCTCAGAGAGAGAAAGTTGGTTGGTAAGCTTAAGTATCTTACAGTCACTGGTCCTGACATTACCTTTCCTATGAGTATGGTCAGCCAATTTATGTTTTCTCCTCGAACTACTCACTAGGAGGTAGTTCTGCATATACGAAGGTATCAAAAAGGAGCACCAAGGCGTAGTATCTTGTATAGGAATCATGGCCGCTATGAAGTAGAGCACTTCTCCAATGCTGATTGGGCAGTTCTAGCATAGACTGAAGGTCCACTTCCGGTTATTGTGTTTTTGCTAGTCGTAATCTGATTTTCTGGAAAAGTAAGAAACAAACTGTGGTAGCTCGGTCTAGTGCAGAGTCAGAGTATCAAGCTGTGACACAAACCACGTGTAAGCTGATATAGGTTCGTCATTTGCTTGATGAGCTTGGTTTCAAAAGTGCTGTGCCTATGAGCTTGTGGTGTGACAGTCAAGCTACAATACATATTGCTTTCAACCCTATGTTTCATAAAAGGACAAAGCATATTGAAGCTGATTGTCACTTTGTTCTTGAGAAGATTGAGCAAGGCCTTGTCTCTACCAAGGATGTGAGAACCGGAGAACAATTAGCAGATATTTTTACTAAAGCTCTAAAGCGGAATAGGGTTAACTACATTTGTAACAAGCTGGTTATGATTAACATTTATGCTTCAACTTGAGGAAGAGTGTTACAGATTAATTATGATATACATTATGGTGTATATTCCCTATATGATCCTGTTTAGGAAATATATCAATAGGAGATCAATGGTTCATTGTATCTATACCTCTATTATATGGTTCATTGTATCTAAACAGTTCACTGTATTTAGACCTTTATTATTCTATATATAGAGTCTCTTGTGACATAAAAAGTAATACAATCATTTCTTTTACACGGTCTCTCTCTCTCTCTCTCTCTCTCCTCTTTCTATTGTTATTTACAGTTAACTTTAAGCATTCATGGGATGAGCTAGGATGAGCACTGACGACGATGATGATTGCTTAGGAAGGTGCTAGGCCAAGCTCTCGAGGAACTTCTAAAGCAGATATCCCATACTAAATAGAAGATTTCAGCCCTCAAGGTCTGCATTGGTGCCTAGGCAAAGACTGGGTCCACTAGGATATTAGGAGTCCTACCTATTTGGGCAGTCTATGCTTCTTTATGCTATGAAATCCAATGTTGACATTATCATGTGATCTTTAAGCAAATACGTGGTTTCATATTATATGGATGCATGCTACTTGGTAATACTTAATAGTACTTAATGTTGCTGCTTCCAAGATGCTTAATAGGCTGTATAGGTCTTTGACTTTGTTTTATGCTTAGAGGCTTAAAGTTGAATGCAATTTCTAATTACAAACCATGTCGCATTGTTTGTCTAGGCATTTTCAATCATCAGGATTTCAAGAGGTTGTTCCATGGTTGCATAAGTTTTGAACTAAAAATATCAACCTACCTAACTTGAACTCGAGGGGCATTTGATGACCCAAATGCGATCACTACGGTGATTTACGATCTCTACTTTTGATATGCTATAGTTTAGTGATTAAATATTTCCAAGTATCTATGAGTAACTTGTTTGGTATTCTATGGAAATCCAAGATCACTTACTATATAATACCAAAACTACCTCTAATATATTTTATAAAAATATATTTATTAGTCCTATAAATTATTAATCTTATATGAATATATTAATTATCATTATATAATTAATAATTTTGTTTATTCTTAAATATGTTATTTTTAATACTAATTTTTATGATTAGGAAAATAAGATAAATAGAAGTAATATATTAAATAATTTTATCATATAAATATAAATTGCAATAATATATTTCAACTATAATTTAAAATTATCATTAAATAAAAATATGATAACAATATAATTAATAATCTATTTAATATAATATATTATAAATAGAATATATATAATATATAATATTGATATAAAATATAAATGATATATTGATACACAAATTTTTTCATTGGACCAAGGAGCATTTTTGTGCTGAAATTGCAGCCCATGATCACTGCCATGGAGTGATCGTGGATATCCGAGTTTAAGAGTAGGTATCCCATCATTGGATTAGGTGGTGATTTGAGAAGTGGGGGTGATTCGGTATCACTGTCATATAGAATCACTATGGTGCAACTAAATGTGGTAATCTCATCATCTTTACATACTGATAGCATCCTTGATCTTGGGATGATTACCCCATACCAAATACCCCCTCGAGGTTTCTTGGCAGTCACAACCTAGCCTAAAATTGTCTAGATAAGCAAATCCATACCAATAGAGTTGTTGTTGGGTTGATGGTTGGTAGTGTTAATTTTTTTAAAAAGAAATGCCTGATCCCAGAATGGAGCCTTTTTTATTGTGCTCCATAGTGAATCTGATTTCATGTACAGGGGCTTGGGTGATGATAATGATGATGATTAAGAAGAGAACTTTTTGTCTACACCGGGCAATCACATTTTGGCGAAATTGAAAAGATTCTTATTAGAGTTCAACCAATGTCGTAATAAGAAAATTGTCAACCTGGCATCGGTTAGGAAGAGGTAAGTACAATTTGTGGACACAGAGCTAGTGTTTGTGCTTGACAATCTTTCATCTTACTTTTTTATGGTTGCTTCACTATCTTCCACAGTCCGAATTATCTTTCTTGTCCAGATTGTTCCCACCTTATCAACCACTTAAACAAATGGTTTTAACCATTTATCATATTATATGTATAAGTTAATTATAGTGATTTCAAACAGGTAGGACTTGGAAGTTTATGCTGAGCAGGAAAAAAACTGCAAATTCTCATGGGGCCCAAGTATCTGGGAAGGGAGCAAAGAAATCCTAAGAAAAAGGGCAAAGAAAAAAAAAAGGAAAACTAC
The DNA here is from genome assembly GCA_006176705.1 of Cocos nucifera. Lineage (NCBI taxonomy): Eukaryota > Viridiplantae > Streptophyta > Magnoliopsida > Arecales > Arecaceae > Cocos > Cocos nucifera. The sequence continues at coordinate 156,896 of QRFJ01000613.1, forward strand.
TCTGCTGCTGGCTTTGTGCACCAAAATCATTTCATGCTTTTGTGTACCAGCATGCTCTCACGTTAAAGTAATCAGTCTTATCACAAAGTTCAAGGAGTAAACTGTAGTTTCTTGCCCTACTAGGTAAGCGGCTTCCCAATCAAATTAGGACATGTTCAGTTGGGGGAGTTGGACTCTAGAATAGGCATGGGAGTGACTCCCATTTCAACTATTTGGTTGGGAGGAGTTCCATTTTCATTCCTAATCCCCCAAAACTTGATTCCTACTCTTTCCTTGTATTCAAATCTCATTTCGATTCTGGTCATGAATGAAACACATCGGGTGATATGGCCATTTCGATGGCCATTTAGATACCCATTCCAATCCATTCTGATTTGATTCCGATTCTGGTTGTGAACCAAACACATCCTTCGAGTCTCCTGAAATATGCAATTCTGTTTCCCCCAATGGGTGAACATCTGTGAAATATGATTGAAAATGCATGACAAATCATTAGGAAATTTATGGAGTACCTGAAAATATTAAAGAAACTCATGGAACTACTGTATAGTATTTAGCGGTTGTGCTCTGGTTCTTTATTCGGACAAGTAACCCACATGTTTGCTGCTTATTTAACCACACTTTTCACATTTCCAGCTCTAGGAACATCATTTAAGCATCTTTCGCTGCTGCTCGTTTTTGTATTTTTTTTCTGCATCTGTTCCCTTTTGTGCCTCTATGGTTTATATACAAACCAAATCAGGCTTTATCCATTCTAATGTACTTCTGAATGATCTTGTTTGGTTTTGTTGAGCCAAGGTAGGTCAGCTTTATTAATGGTTGCACAAATGTGATTGTAGATGAATGCATTAATATCTCACAACTTTTGGATGTCCTTGGGCTTTTCTTATTGCTGGATCGAACTGTTCTTTTGCAGGTGACATCACCATATGGAAACACACTTTATCACACAGAAAATGTTACTATAGGTCAGTTTGCTTTCACAACCACAGAGGCTGGCAACTATCTAGCATGTTTCTGGAAAGATAGTGGTGATAAAGTTGTAGGTGCGAGCGTTAGCCTTGACTGGAAGATTGGGATTGCAGCAAAGGACTGGGATTCAGTTGCTAGGAAAGAAAAGATCGAGGTGAACACTTGAAACTACAAAATCACCTGTCTGATTGCAGGGACTTCCATTTCAATTTCTACGTATCCTTCTTAAGAATATATATGATACATGGGTTTGTTAAATTAGGGTGTTGAGCTTGAACTAAGGAAACTAGAAGCAGCCACGCAGGCAGTCCATGAGAACCTGTTATATCTTAAAGCCAGGTAATAAATTGAACCATCATGGCTTGCAAGCCAGATATCCGTCGATCATGCATCAGCTTATGCCTGATTGTTATTTTGTCTTGTGGATGCAGGGAAGCAGAAATGAGGGAAGTGAGTGAGAGAACGAATGCTAGGGTTGCGTGGTTCAGTATCATGTCCCTAGGTGTTTGCATTGTAGTCTCTGCTTTGCAATTGTGGCATCTGAAGCGGTTCTTCCAAAAGAAGAAACTTATTTAGATCGGTACCTGACACGTGTATCTTAATGTGCAATATTACTGTTTAGAAACGATGGATCAAGAAGATTTATGTTACAAGCTTTTCAAATACATGATGGTAACATTATTTTGCACTTGTTTACGTTGGATTGAACCGCAGGCCATGGAAGCAGGTGCATATGGTACTTTGTAGACTCAGGACTTCAGCTTCCTCCCCCCCCCCCTCTCTCTCTCTGGGTTTCAATTTTTACTATTAGCTGACCTCAGATATGCCTAACATATTTTTTGGGTTTCGATTTTCACTAATAGCAGACTTCGAATATGTAAAACATCCTGTGGTACTTGGCCTTGCCTCCAATGCTGCTACCCCGTGTGCGTTTGGGGTCAGACAATATTGCTTAGTCTTGTACATGCCGTCTAGGAGTGAACTCTCCTGATGGTCCTTCAAAGAATTCTGTCGCCACGCGTTCTCATCATGCTCGGGCATTTTCCTGGTGGCCCCTGGGAGATGCTGTCTTTAGCATCATGCTTGATCATACTAAATAACACTAGTACCAGATCTGCTGTCTGCACCAAAAAGGATTTATATGCACTATTTTCGAAGGTTATGTTGTTCCAATTCTCAAATACCTTTAGGGGTTCAATGTTTGCGTGATAAATGCTCAACTTTAGGGGTCTCGATATTATATGCACCTGGTTTACCTAATCTGAAACGGGTAGGGGCTTTTGGATCCTGAAAACACTGCAGATGTGGTTCCTGGCTGGAAATTTCTATTTCCTTTATGCGGTTAATTGTGAAGCCACTTCATTTGTCGATGCCTTCAAGATTGCTTGAAGCCTGCAACAGGCTTGGGAAAAATGCTTCTCTTTTGTTTTAGTTAAAGTGAGATGAATTTTGGTAGATGGATCTCGAAAATATGTGATGGTGATAGGCTACACGCCCACCCACCGTACATACGCAAGAGGAGGAAAAAAAGACTCGTGGACCCAGCTAAGAATACCATCTTGACCTTCAATGCAGTTATGTAGGTGCATAAGTAAAATACATAAGTGGCATGCTTGGAATATCAATTTGTAAAATCTTGTTCAGTTGGACTTTATGATTTTAGCATAACACTTAACAATTAATCATACCATATGTTTTAAACCAAGTTTCTATATCTTACTAAATTTATAGTCAATACTAAGTTATATACCAATTATCATTTTAGTTTATAAAGGAAGCTCAATGGATGTAATAATTTATGATACCTTCTGCAAGGAGAACTTATCTAAGGACTTCTGGAAAATAAATTCTCTTTTGGTCGGGTTCTTCAAAGATCATCTCGATGGAAGGTGTCATTTTATTGCCTTTTATCGTAAGATAGGCGTGAGGTAGGCTACAATCATACTCAACTTCCTCATGGTCAAGGTTCCTTCGGCTTATGATTCCATACCGGAAAGGCTTGGTCTAGATACTCTATGTGCCATCATCTCCATTTACCACCTATGGATCAGATTTCTCATAGCCCATGGCATAAGTGAAGTCTAAGATGACAAGGTGCTCGCTTGGTAGTGCTATATCGCAACCCTCAAAGACAAAAGGTCCCTCAAAGACAAAAGGTCAGAGACACTGCCTATTGAGGGCTTTGACTTTTGAGGTGAGCAAAGGGAGTAGTGGGAGAGCCAGCTAAGCAACCAATCTTAGTCCCTTGCACAAGTCAAATCCAAGTAGAATGGTGTAGATCATAGCCTAGTAGGATGAAGCCTCACGATCTTGACTCATCGATTTCCTTCGCGCTAATGCTGACATTTTTACATGGTCGGCCTTGGACATGCCATGCATAAACCCAGAGGTTATAGTCCATCAATTGCATGTGGACCTCTTGCATCGACTAGTTTGATAGAAGAAGTGAAGCTTTGCCCTAAGCGACACCAAGCCATTGATGAGGAGGTGAACAAGCTCCTTGCAATGGAATTCATCCTTGGGTGAACTACCCAACTGGTTGGCCAATATTGTTCTCATCAAAAAGATGAATGGAAAATAGCAAGTATGTATCAATTTCACTAATCTTAACAAAATCTGCCCTTGCCCAGGAGAGACCATCTCATCAATGCCTTGGGGTACCAAATGCTTAACTTCATGGATGTATTCTCAAGCTAGAACCAAAATAGAATGGCATCTAAGGATAATGAAAAGATGTCCCTCATCACTAATAAAAGGCTGTACTGCTATAATGTTATGCCCTTCGGGTTGAAGAATATAAGAGCACAAATTATGGCCTTATCAATAAGATCTTCAGGGATCAGATCGACTGCAACATATAGGTTTATATCGATGACATGCTAGTAAAAAGTTGGTAGATTAATTAACTTATGGTTGATCTCGAGAATGTTGAGAAATGTATCCCAAAACCAATCATCAGCCTATTGACGATTGTGCTATTTTATAAATATAAATAATTTATTAATAAATAAAATATTTGTTCTAGCATTTTCATCATAAGTCTACATCTTTTAATGAACTCCTGTATTGTAAAGTCTTTAGGATTATTTACATTCGATAAAGAGAGGATTTATTGATTAGTCCTTAAAACTGTTTGTAACCAAATGATTGTTGTTAATCAAGACGACAACGTTTATCAAGTGTAGGTCGTTGTGTGCCATATAGATTGGTTGTTCTCTTAACCAAGGAGTGTGGAGATACTGGTATGGCATATAGATGAGATGTAAAGATACATCATCACTGAACATGACAAACTTCGAAGCATTTTACTATCAAGAATTGCTCTGATGGGATATAGGTATAAGTATCCCTTGAACCCAAGATTGCCATGGCGACTTGCAAACAACTCACTATGCTTTGATGTCGGACTACCTAAATTTTTAATTCAGTGACAAGATTTTTGGGCATAGTCAAGTACTTAAAAAGTTGATGAGCGATCAAGATGGGATTAACCACTCTAAAAAGATTGAAGATAATGCATCGCTGTACTTCAATTTAGCAAAACCTTGGCCAGGATAATTTACAAGATGGATTTGATATTTTGACATATAATGTGGATGACTTATTCAAAGTTGATAGTTAAATCTTGAGTTGTCCTATGAGCATTTATGGTCAAGAAGATGAATTATATGAAAACTATATCTACAAGGATTCTAAGAATATTGCTTTATACATTCGACCTATTCGATGGTCGAGTACCATTGCTAGATGATCATTTTTATTGATACAAAAATTTATTTCTATGCTATCGACTTAGTTTTTAATCTATGGAGTCATATACATTAGAGATCTCAATCTGATCAAATTGTTGATTAATGATTAATAATCATTTTAGGGTTAAATATTCAATACGATTGATGTTTGACCTAGTACAAGTATTGCAAGAGGATCGATTAGTAATTGGATTACTAATTGACTTAATTTGATTGAGCAATTGGGCTGAGATAAAGTTTAATTAAATATTATTCAAGTAGATTTAGTTTAGACTTGATTGAAATAAGTTTAATTGATTTTTTGGATAAGCCAACTGTAATGGAGAATAATTCCCAGTTAAACTAGGATTTGAATGCACCTAATTTTTAAATTGATTAGAAAATTAAATTAATTTTTCTCTAAAATTTTTATGGAAGAAAGAGGATTTAATTGTACATCAAATATTTGGAATCCATGCCAAAAAGGTTTGAGGACGTGCCCAAGAGTTGGATGCCCCTATCCTTCTTCTATTTGGACTCTCTATCTAGGTATTTGACTTAGACAGGAACTTTTCTCTAACTCTCTATTTAAAAAAAAGTTAAATCATGAAATTTTAAGAGGTTTTAGATCTAAGAAAGATGGCTTGGGGAGATCTTGGGCAAATCAGAGTTGAGGGTGTGGAATTTTATAAAGGCACAAATTATTGTGCTTAGGCAAGAAGAATAGGCCTAGAGAAGAAGGGTCCTCCCTAGGATTTTTATTTTAGATTTTTTTCTATAAATTTTTAAGAGAATAATGTGGGAAGAAGGCTTCTTCTAGATCCTCCCTCCTTCTTTTTTGATCCTTAAAGAGTTCAAGTCAATTAAAGAAGAAGATTCAACATCAACCATCGATAAAGGTGAAGGGAAATCCTGATTTCTCGGTCCAGGTTCGTCCAGATCTGATTAGATCAAGAGATATATTTCAAAAATTTTCTCTTGATCTTAATCAGATCTTGATATGTTTCAGATATGACTCTTATTATTTTAATAAATAAAATAAAATAAGATAAATTAAATCAAATTCAATTTACCTGATTTGGGTAATCCTATTACCCTGTAGATGATCCTGATTGCAGCGGAAGGTTCTGGATCTTAGCCACGCAAGCGCCTGGCCTCTACCGGTATCCACTCGGGTTGGATCTGGAGATCCTCTTCTTCTCTATCACACCTCCAAAAATCAGATCTGGATCTGATCTGGAGGATCTTCAAAACTCTTTTGAAGATCTGCAGTCGTCCTTTTGCAGCAGCGCAGCCTTCTTGCTTTTGATCGCCTTTCCTTGATCTGAATCGCACCAAACTAAATCCAAAACACTTTTGGACGTGGAGAGCAAGGGGAGAAGAGACTATGGCGTGGAGAAGGAGGGGAGAGGCAGCCTTGGGGCGTGGGAAATCTCTATTGGAATTAGGGTTGGGCGCAGGGTCTTATTTATAGACCTCTTGTGATCCAACTCCTCTTCCTCTCAACCAATCACAACCCTTTGTGAAATCAGATCTAAATCTGATTGGTTGGAATAGAGACCCCTGGATTCCTCCTTAGAGGGTGCCTAAGACCAGTCAAACTGGATTCTTAGTAGAACTCTGATTGGAATCCAAAAGGGAGGTGGAGTCCTTGTCCAACAAGGACTCCTAGGCGCCTCCTACTTGGGCTCACGCCACCCTTGGCGTGCGCCCTTCTCCTTGCCAGGTTCTGGCAGGGGGACAGGCCCCCACCAGCTCTCCAATAGGTGCATGACATGTGGTCAAAAGTCAAAGGGTCAATGGTCAACGTTTGACCAGTCAAAGGTAGACTTTTGACCAAAGTCAAAGAACAAGAAATGGCAGGTGACCAAAAATGGCAGGTAATGTCTTACAAATAAGACAACCTATTCTGACTTGGACAACCTCCAGTCAGACCATATGAAGGCCTCTGATTGAGCACAAACTCCTTTGGCTCAGTCAGGACAACTTATTTATGATAGTAAAAGAAGAACGTTAGGTTCAATCGAGTGCTAGCACGATTTCCTTGAACCTAATTGAATCTCATTCAGATCAATTGAACTAGATCAGTTCAATTGATGATCACCAGATTCAAACCCTTGTTTGTGTGACCCAGTTAGGTTCAGTTCTGTATGGTAATGGGATATGTCATGATCTCTATCATAGACATCATCGAAACTCCTTTCGATGGATCAGAACTCTTCTGATTCGAACAGCTAGAATGATCGATCATCTAAATCATTCTAATTGCTCCCAAAATCCACCAGTGACACCTAGCAGTATATGGTGGCAACCCATCAGAGCTGAATGCGAACCTCTTGGTGCAGCTACCTGTGTGATTAAGTTCTTCTATCTTGAGCCCCGATCAGATTAGGGTTAAGGTGAACTCGTCAAACCCTAGTCTCTGTCATATGATGTAATCATTCGATTCGAGTCCAATGTGAAAATCTAAATAGAAACTCTTTCTATTATTTCACTCTGCCATGGCCATGGGCTTCAGGACTTGATTCTCATGATCATCATAGGGCTACTCCTCTACCACCGAGGTAGATAGATCCCATCTTGATGCAATCCAGTTCCTACAATGAACATGCTCATAGCCAACATACACCTCAGGGTTCCATATGGCTAGGAGACCGAGTAATGGTGTAGTCAAACTATAACACCCTCAAGGTGAACTGCCGATGCATCTCAGGTCAAAGAACCAGACACACTACTGCAGCATCGAGTCAGTCATTGACGAGAAGGTAGACTTCCTAATGACTACTCGAGGTGGTCACGCTCAGTGCCCTCGTTCTCTAACGAGTACCTGTACTCTCGCTCCGGTGTCTCCACACCGTAGACTCAAGACTCATCTACTAAAGAGAAGCGATCGTACACCAACCTTCCGGATCAATCACCATCCTCGTGATGATCCTATGGTCGGGAGCTGTTTATGAGTTAATAATGATTATTCATGTCTTAAATTTTCAACTCTTGAAAATATGAATTATCATTACCATTAACTCAAAGGATGTATCACAGACACTAAATACACATGTGTGATAGAAAATAACCCATTTCATTAATTATAGTCAAAATTATAATTTTGCCCCTAGAAGTGTATTACAAGTGTCAGCCAATTCTGGCTTCTAGGGCACATATATCTAACAATCTCCCACTTGTCCTAAAGCCAATTGGCTACAAGTCTAAGTCCCATCTTCTCAAGGTGGGCTTCGATCTTCTGCTGGCCCAACGGCTTTGTAAGTGGGTCTGCCACATTATCTGTGGAGTTGACTCTCTTGACCTCAACGTAACCTTTCTCAAGGTAATCGCGGATGAGATGATATCGCCGCTCAATGTGCTTGGACTTCTGGTGAGACCTCGGCTCCTTAGCAAGGGCTATGGCGCCATTGTTGTCGCAGTAAAGAGGAATGGCATCTGATGGCATTACTCCAATTTCTGCAGCAAACTTCTTGTACCAGAATGCTTCCTTTGCAGCCTCTGATGCAGCTATATATTCTGCTTCCATGGTGGAATCTGCTATCACAGTTTGCTTGGAACTCTTCCAGCTGACAGCTCCACCATTGCACACAAACAGACTTCCAGATGTCGACTTTCGATCATCTATATCGACATGAAGTCCGAGTCTGTGTATCCCTGAACTTGGAGTTCTCCATTACCAAAGACCAACATCATATCCTTAGTTCTTCTCAAGTACTTAAGGATACATTTCACAGAAGTCCAGTGTTCTTCACCTGGATTTGACTGATATCTGCTTGTGACACTCACAGCATGGGCTATATCAGGTCGTGTACATAGCATGGCATACATGAGGCTCCCTATTGCAGAAGCATAAGGGATCTTGCTCATGCGTTCTATTTCCTCAGGTGTGCTGGGGCACATCTTCTTGGAAAGATGAATACCATGTCTGAAGGGTATTAATCCCCTCTTAGAGTTTTCCATACTAAACCTCTTTAGTACTTCCTCTATGTACATCTTTCTGTGAAAGTCCTAGCATCCTATTCGGTCTATCCCTATAGACCTTAATTCCTAGAATAAAGGATGCTTCACCTAGGTCTTTCATGGAGAATTCCTTAGACAACCACATCTTGACTGATGTCAACATGGGAATATCATTCCCAATAAGGAGGATGTCATCCACGTACAATACGAGGAAGACAACAGCGCTCCCACTGACCCTTTTGAAAACACATGGTTCCTCTTCATTTTTGATGAAACCAAACTTTTTGATCACATCATTGAAACGAGTGTTCCAGCTCCGAGATGCTTGCTTAAGTCCATATATGGACCTTTGCAGCTTGCAAACCTTGTGATCAGTATCACTGGATGTGAAACCTAGCGGCTGTTCCATATAGATATCTTCCTCAAGATATCCATTTAGGAATGCCGTTTTCACGTCCATTTGCCATATTTCATAATCGAAATAGGCTGCAACAGCAAGCAATGTGCGGATGGATTTTAGCATAGCTACCGGGGAAAAGGTATCCTGATAGTCAATGCCTTCACGTTGACTATAACCTTTTGCCACCAGTCTAGCCTTGAATGTCTCCACATTCCCATCTGCACCAATCTTTCTCTTGAAGATCCATTTACACCCAATAGGTACTATACCTTCTGGTGGATCTACCAAGGTCCAGACTTGGTTTGAGTGCATCGAGTCAATTTCTGACTTCATTGCCTCAAGCCATTTCTCGGAGTCGATATCTGATATCGCCTCGTTGTAGGTTTTGGGATCATCACCATGAGCACCATTACCTATGAGGAACATTTCCTCTACATCCTCTGAAATAATACCTAAGTATCTTTCAGGGGGACGGGAAACTCTTTCCGATCTACGAGGTGGAGGAGGTAGTGTTCTTATTGGCTCAACCTGATTTGGTTCCACTTGGTCCTTAGCTCGTTCTGCTTGTGAGACTTTCTCATCAAGCTTAATCTGCTTTCCAATGCCACTATCTTGAATAAACTATTTTTCAAGAAATATGGCATGTCGACTCACAATCACATTGTGGTCTTCTGGAATGTAGAAATAGTATCCTAATGACTCTTTAGGATATCCTATGAATCGAGCTCTAAAGGACCTAAACTCTAACTTGTCCGCTTGTTGTCTTTTGACATAAGCCGGACAACCCCAAATTCTGAGATGACTCAGACTTGGTTTCTTACCGTGCCATATCTCATACGGTGTGGTAGGAACGGTTTTAGAGGGAACCCTATTCAGTAAATAGATTGAAGTTAATAATGAATGTCCCCAAAGAAAATCTGGGAGGTCTGTGAAGCTCATCATGGATCGAACCATATCCAATAGAGTCCGATTTCTCCGTTCTGAAACCCCGTTGAGTTGAGGTGTTCCTGGTGGAGTCCATTGAGAGACTATGCCATTTTCCTTAAGATAGTCTAGGAATTCCCGGCTAAGGTATTCACCTCCTCGATCTGATCGAAGAACCTTAATGGGTTTTCCAGTTTGTTTTTCTACTTCATGTCTGAATTCTTTGAACTTTTCAAAGGCTTCAGACTTATGTCTCATAAGATACACATACCCATACCTAGACAGATCATCGGTAAAGGTAATGAAGTAGACAAAATTGCCTCTAGCCGGCACATCGAATGGGCCGCACACATCAGTATGTACTAGGGCAAGGAGATCTGTGGCCCTCTCCCCATGTCCAACAAAAGGGAGTTTAGTCATTTTGCCTTGAAGACAAGATTCACAAGTTGGATATGACTCAAAAGTCAATGGACTCAATAGCCCATTTTTCTCCAATTTGTTAATCCTATCTTCTGCTATATGACCTAATCTCAGGTGCCATAGATATCTGTCGTTTGGACTATCCCTAGGTCGTTTGGCATTCACGTTTTGCTCGATAGTTAAAACAGGTACATCAATATGCAACTGATAAAGACCATTAACAAGGAAACCATTTGCAATTTTATTTCTTTCATAAAGAATGTTACAATGGTCCTTAAAGAAGGTGATCACATAACCTTCTTGTGCTAAGCATGAAACAGAAATCAAATTCCTGCTAGCTGCAGGCACATAATAACAGTCTTTTAAAACTAAGTCTAAACCAGATGGTAATCGCAGAGGGTATGTTCCCACGGCTACTGCAGCAACTCTTGCTCCATTACCGACGCGTAGGATCATGTCTCCATCCCTCAGCCTCCTGCTATCCTCAAGACCCTGCATAGAAGTGCACAGATGAGCACTAGAACCAGAGTCAAGCACCCAACTGGATGCAGAAGAAACCGTAAGGTTAGACTCAATAACGAGCATACCTCCAGAAGGACCTTCCTTCTTGTTCTTCAGGGTGGCCAGGTAAGTAGGGCAGTTCCGCTTCCAATGGCCGTCGCTGTTGCAATGGAAACACTTTCCTTTGCCATCGACCTTCTTCTTCGGTTCTGCCTTCTTCTTCTTTGATCCTTCTACCTTTTGCTTTTTCACAGACTTCTTTTTCTTTCCATAAGACTTTCTTTTGGAAGAAGTCCGTTCCATAGCAAGAACTGAGCCTTTAGAACCTTTCATAGAAAGCTCAGCGGTAACCAGCATATTCATCAACTCGGCCAAGGAATTTTGAAGTTTATGCATGTGGTAATTCATGATGAATTGCCCATATGCATCAGTCAAGGATTGCAGAATAATATCGTTCTGCAAATCCAAGTCCAACTTCACACCGAGCTTCTCAAGCTCTTCCATGTCCTTGATCATTGTCAGACAGTGATCTTGGACTGACTGCCCATCACGCATCTTAGCCTTAAAAAGTCATTTCGTGACTTGATATTTGGCTGCGCGACTCTGTTCACCAAACATCTCCTGCAGGTGAGCCAACATTTGGCGAGCAGTCCCGATATCTTCATGTTGGCGCTGGAGCTCATCAGACATCGAGCCCAACATGTAGTATCTGGCCTTATTGTCTTCGTCAATCCATTTTTCCAGAGACGCTCTCTGTTCAGTGGATGGACGAGCTGGTAAGGTGGGAGGGTCCTGGTCCAAAACATGTGTTAACTTCTCTGAACCCAAAACAATTTTGTAGTTCCTGAGCCAATCTTTATAATTGGGTCCAGTCAGTCTATGTGTGTCTAGGATACGTGCCAGTGGGTTGGACGCAGACATTTTCCTGTAGAGAGTCAAAGATTCTAGTTAGATACTGTAATTTTGACTTGACCAATTTGTTTAGGGATTTTATTTTTAAACAAATTAGCTCCCACTATTTTCTCGGATCCCTACACTCCCTCTGTAGAGATGCGAAAATCTCCGCGATTGATGATTTCTAGTGGGTGGTGCGGTCTCACCAACTGACTCATCACCTCACCTAACAGTTATTGGTGATGGGTTAGCCAATGAGTGAACAACTCTTGTTCAATGATTCTCTAATCATGGTGCACCCAAACTTGGTCTCTAATTCATGAATCTCACCGTATCCGGAATATTGATCCACTCCTTAGTTAAGTCAGACCCACCATTTGCATAGACTGGGTTCCTAATTGGGTCTCTCACCGTATCCGGAATATTGAGCCCAACTCATCCTCCAGCCCATAGCATCCAATGCCTAATAGACATGGTTGCGTCTTCCCGGTGCAACTGAGCCACTGTATCCAGCCGAGAACAATCAACCCCGGGAAGGGCCCGCACGTCTACAATGGTGGAAGACCTCGGACTTAATCTTTTCTTAGGGAGAATTGATTCAGGTCTCATTAAACTAGACTTGGCTTAGTCATAACAATTATGACTAACCTAGTGGCATGGGTCAGCTCGGATTATTGACCACCTCAGATCAGAACTGTGTCAACAGATATGGCCAGGTAAGTGAGACCGGTGGAAGGAATATGCCGTTAACTCGCACAAGAACGCATTCAGGTCGAGTAGCTTCCAATTAAAAACCAGTCGGTCGTCTGTGCCAAACTTACCTTAGACACCAAATTGTTGAGTCAGAACCAATTGGGTTAGCCTACAATCCAGACTCTAACCTCTGAGCCTAATTAGGTCTTGCTTGATCGTGACTCGATCTTGACCCAGACTTAATCCTATTAGGCTGGTCAATTTAAGCATTGTTGATCCCATCTAACCAACTCTTGATTCGGTTTGATCAACCGCTTAGACCTAATTGAGCTACCCAAGCCCGAACCCAGTATTATGAATATGTCTTAGATCTGAAATTCTCAATTTTAGACCTAATTAATATTCCATAAACTTAATTCTTAATTAAGTTGGGTTCATAAACAAAATATGCACAATAAATCCTAGGGTTTCAGGATCTAGGGTTTTGCAGAAAGTAAGTTTTGGGTTTCTGATTAAGGACGAACACGCAGCACCCCTACACGTCATAAGAACACCCCATCGAATGGGAAGAGAGGGCCTTTAAACCCTTCTTCGTTCTTATGACCGGACGGCCAAGAGGAACGCCTTAATCAGGAACATGTAAATCTACAAAACAGTTATAGATCTATATCATATATCTCATATACAAATTTAGATCTAATCATGGCATATTTTGCATACATCTCATGTATCAAATCATGCATGTTTTCAGATCTAAATTATCACATAATAATCTAAAAAATTAGATTTAAATTGATCTAATCAAAATAAATTCTAATCTAGACAATTATGTAGAACTATTCTACAACTAGTCTAGTCATGCATCTATCATATCTCATATGATATTTAAAATTAAATAATTTTTATTTGCTGTTTATCAGATGTTATTATAACACTTATAATATCAGAAAATAGTAAATAAGAAGATCTAAAATATGATTTAATCAGATTAAATCAAAGACATGCAAAACTATTCTATAGAACTATTCTATTCTAGAACTAGTCATGCATATCTTCATGTTCTTAGATCCAAATCATTTAATTTTAATTTTTCTGATTTCAGATCTGATCACATCTCATGTGACATCTGAAATCACTTTATTTTCTAATTAAAATAAAATTAAAATCAGATCTAAACAATCTAGAACCATGGCTCTGATACCAGTTGAAGGGAAATCCTGATTTCCCGGTCCAGGTTCGTCCAGATCTGATTAGATCAAGAGATATATTTCAAAAATTTTCTCTTGATCTCAATCAGATCTTGATATGTTTCAGATCTGATTCTTATTATTTTAATAAATAAAATAAAATAAGATAAATTAAATCAAATTTAATTTACCTGATTTGGGTAATCCTATTACCCTGTAGATGATCCTGATTGCAGCGGAAGGTTCTGGATCTTAAGCCACGCAAGCGCTGCGGCTCTACCGGTATTCACTCGGAGTGATCTGGAGATCACTTTCTTCTCTATCACACCTCAAAAATCAGATCTGATGTTGGAGGATTTCAAAATCTTTTGAAGATCTGCAGTCTCCTTTGCAGCAGCGCGCTTTTGCTTTTGATCGCTCTTTCCTTGATCAATCGCAGCAAATCTAATCCAAAACCTTTTGATTGTGGAGAGCAAGGAAGCAGAGAACTAGTGCATCAGATGGAGGGGAAGGCAGCCTTGGGGATGGGAAATCTCTCTTTACTTAGGAATTAGGGTTGGGCGCAGGGTCTTTATTTATAGCCTTCTTGTGATCCAATCCTCTTCTCTCAACTAAAGTCCACAACCCTTTGTGAATCAGATCTAAATCTGATTGGTTGAATAGAGAGCCCTGGATTCCTCCTTAGAGGGCCTAAGGCCAGTCAAACTGGATTCTTAGTAGGCTCTTGATTGGATCCAAAGGGAGGTGGAGTCCTTGTCCAGCAGACTCCTAGGCGCTCCTCTGGTCTCACGCCACCTTGGCGTGCGCCTTCTCCTTGCCAGGTTGTGGCATGGGACATGTCCCACTTCCAAGGTGATGACATTTGGTCAAGTTGAAGGTGATTGGTCAACTGTTTGACAGTAGTCAAAGGTAGACTTTTGACCAAAGTCAAAAGACAAGAAATGGCAGGTGACCAAAATGGCAGTAATGTCTTACAGAGACACCTATTTGACTTGGACAACCTCCATCAGACCATATGAAGCCTCTGATTGGACAACAAACTCTTTGGCTCAGCAGACAACTTTATTTATGATAGTGAAAAAGAACGTTAGGTTCAACGATGCTAGCACGATTTCCTTGACCTAATTGAATCATTCAGATCAATTGAACTAGATTAGTTCAATTGATGATCACCTCATATCAACTTGTTTTGTGTGACCAGTTAGGTTCAGTTCTATATGGTAATGGGAATTTCATGATCTCTATCATAGACATCATCGAAACTCTTTCGATGAGTCAGAACTTTCTGATTCGAACAGCTACAATGATCGATCATTAAATCATTCTAATTGCTCCCAAATCCACCAGTGACACTAGCAGTATATGGTGGCAACCATCAGAGCTAATGCGAACTCTTGTGCAGCTACCTGTGTGATTCAGTTCTCTATCTGAGCATCGATCAGATTAGGGTTAAGGTGAACCGTCAAACCCTAGTCTCTGTCATATGATGTAATCATTTCGATTCGAGTTCAATGTGAAAATCTAAATAGAAACTTTTTTATTTTCACTCTTCATGGCATGGATTTCTGGACTTGATTCGTCTAATCATCATAGGGCTATCCTCTACAACGTTGTAGATAGATTCCATCTTGATGCAATCCAGTTCCTACAATGAACATGCTATAGCAACATAACACTCAGGGTTCCATTAATGGCTAGAGATAGAGTAATGTGTAGTCAAACTAAAACTCCTCAGTGAACTGCGTGCATTCTCAGGTTCAAAGAACAGACACACTACTGCAGATCGAGTCAGTCATTGACGAGAAGGTAGCTTCCTAATGACTACTGAGGTGGTCACGCTCAGTGCCTCTTCTCTAACAGAGTACCTGTACTCTCGCTCCGGTGTCTCCACACGTTAGACTCAAGCTCATCTAACTAAAGAGAAGCGATCGTACACAACCTTCCGATCAATCACATCTGTGATGATCTAATGGTCGGGAGCTGTTTATGAGTTAATGAATGATATCTGTGTCTTAAATTTTCAACTCTTGAAAATATGAATATCATTACCATAACTCAAAGGATGTATCACAACACTAATACAAGGTGTGATAGAAAATACCATTTCAATTAATTATAGTCAAATTTACATTTTTGCCCTAGAAGTGTATTACAATGCACATTCTGGCTCTTAGGGCACATTTTCTAGAATATCTCCACTTGTCCTAAAGCCAATTGGCTACAAGTCTAAGTCCATTTCTCAAGGTGGGCTTCGATCTTTTCTGGCCCAATGCTTTGTAAGTGGGTCTGCCACAATATCTGCGAGTTGACTCTTTTACCTCAACGTATATTTTCAAGTAATCCAAGATGAGGTGGTATCACCGTTGCTTGAAACCCTCGCAGCAAACAGTCGCAGATGTCGACTTCTCGATCATCTTTATCAGACATGAATCCGAGTCGTGATCCTGAACAGGATTCTCATAATTGGGTTGATCTAAAGGTTAGATTAAATAATAGCTTGAATTAGGAGTTTGATCTAATTAATATAATTATTGATCTTTTAGGAATAGGTCAAGGTCCTTTATATAACTTACAGTAATTTATAGTTGGTCAAGTCATGTCTTTAATGAGAACCAAAATAAACTTGATTTTTGACTAAGCAGTCTAGCTCGAAATGTTAGGTTGATCCAATCAAAACTAATTAACCAGTTGATGGCAGTTTTGATCGATGATTTTTAATTGAAAGCTACTCACATTGATTCAGTCTTTGATGAGTTAATGGCATATCCCTCCCACCGATCTCACTTACCTAGCCTTCTTGGTGAAGTTATGTTTTGATTAGATACTTCATAATTCGAGCTGATCCATATCAGCTAGGAAAATCAGTATGACTGATTTAGGTGCTCCTAGATTAGCCTATCTATGGTCTCCCTTAATTTGACTTGATAAAATCAATGGAAAGATTATGATTAGCTAGTTCATCTGACTCTCTTCTTTTAAAACTATTAATCAAATCCTCTAAAATTATTAGATCTTACAATGAGATATATGTATGATAACTATATCATAGCTCTTATTAGCATGAATGGTGATGGTCCAATAGTCTACGGGTGGACATTGGAGTGCTAACTTTTGTGTGATGTGATCGTGCTGCCGATATAGTATTATTTCATCATAGATGATTAGATTGCCACTCTGAATGGCGATAAGTTATAGATCTTTCTTAGGCTTGACATCATTTGTTTGATCCATGAACCATTATATTAAGGTTGGACCTAACCAGAACTTCAGTGGGGTCCTAACCTACTAAAAAGATATTAGAGAACAACGCTTAATATAAAAGTTATTTAAAAAAATACTCGTTAAACTTACCATAGATACCACATGGGTCAGCCAGAGCTTTCCTCGGCCTATTGAGTCTTATGCATTCTAGTAAACACTAAAGGATTAGGATGATTCATCGAATTGGAGGTTAGAGGCTACAATTTGTAAAAATAGTGTGAGAAACCTTTTAGTTTAAATTATAATCTTAGAGGCTTAATAAACATTTTATTATTAGGGTTTCTAGTTCTCCTATATGCGGTTAAGGCCAATCTAAGTTACTCTAGATGTTAGATAGTGTTATACTTATGGATCCATTTCAATATATAAGTATCGAAAGTTGAACATTATTCAGTAGGCATAAAGAAGATTTGCATAGGTTATCACACAAATCAAGTGTCTTAGACTGACCCAAATCAGGTAGAGTCCTTCCACTATAAGAAGCAGGTGCACTATTCTCAATACCTTGCTTCTCGTGACTCTAATAGGCTGAACAAGAGAAAAGAGCAAGAAGTTGCCGATCAAGGATGTTATATGATAACACCTTATAATCTCTCTATTTGTAATACTACTACCTTGAAATTAGATACCAGAAGTTCAGTCCATATTTGTAATTCATTGTAAAGACTTCAAGTTAGTAGAAAATTTGAGAATAACGAGCGATTCCTGAATGAGATGGAAGATCTGTTCCAGTTCTAGCTTTTAGAATAGTTCAATTTATTTTTAATTATAATATCATTTCTCTAGATGATTGTCATTATTGTCCCTCTTTTTTTATGAATATAATTTCTATTGACTTTTTGGCCAAAGTCAATTATTATTTGTTAATAAAAAAAGATTATTATGATATCATTATGAATGATGTTATAATAATGCATGGACAACAAAGCAATATCATTTATATTTTGTCATAGCCTGTGAGTGAAATATACACAACTAATAAACATCCTAGATTAGATAATATCATAGATGCCTATCTTTGGCATTGTAGGCTTGGTTATATTAACAAGAATAGAATAAATTGGTTAGCTAAGGAGGAAATCCTTGATGTCAATTATTGTGAATCATTATCAATCTGTGAATCCTATCTTCTAGGAAAGATGACAAAATTACCTTTTACTAAAAAGAATGAAAGAGCCAGTGAAGTTCTAAGTCTCATATATAGTGATGTATGTGGACCTATGAACACTATTGCCAGAGATGGATATCACTATTTCATTATGTTTACTGATGACCAATCTATATATATGAAGAAAAAATCCTATTTTTCGAATCAAGTTCGTTCAGATCTGATTGGATCAAGAGCGATTTTTTAAAAATTTCTCTCTTGGATCCAGATTAGATCTAAAACTTTTCAGATCTGATATTATCGATCTAATAAAAAAATAAAATAAAAATAAAAAAATAAATTAAATCTAAATTAATTATACCTTATAGCGGGTAATCAGATTATCCTATGATGATCCTGATGTCTTCCTGATGTTCTGGATCTAGCCACGCAAGTGCCTGGCCTCTATCAATATCCACTCAGATAGGATCTGAAGATCTTCTTCTTCTTTATCATTTCTCCAAATATTAGATCTGGATCTAATTTGGAAGAACTTCAAAACTCTTTTTGAAGATCGGGTGTCGTCTCTTGCAGTAGTGCTACCTTCTTCCTTTTTCGTCGCCTTTCTCTTGCTTGGATCGCACCAATACTGAAGCCCAAAGATTCTTGGCATGGATAGGAGAGAAAGGACCTAAAGATGGCATGGAAGAGGGGGAGGAGCAGCCTTGTGGCATGGGCAATGGGCTAGAGATCTCAATCCTAAGCACAAATAGGGTTTATATAGATCCTACAACGCCATGCAGTGCCAAATCATCTCGATCAATCATGGCCTTTTCTATAATCAGATCTAAATCTGATTGGTGTGATGACATCATCTAATCTAATCAGATGAGTGCCTCTCTGAATCATCCTTAGATGGTGCCAAGACTGATCAAAGTCTAATCTTTGGCACCACCAAGGTAGAAACCTTGAAGCAACCTGGAGTCCCATCTATTTAGGACTCCAGGCAACACAATCCATTGGCGCACACCTCCCTAGGCATGCACCCCTTATCCTACTACCTTTTAGTAGGTGGACTAGTCTAAATATTCTCTCCTATGATGGCTTGACACATGGGCAGATGTCTAAGTGTCAAAGGTCAACGTTTGACCAAATGTCTGAAATATAATTTAGCAGGTGATGAAAAATAATAGGTATTATCTCAAATTCATCTCATAAATTAAGACAATCCTTTTCTAACCTAGACAAACTTCAGTCAGACCAAGTAAAGGTACCTGAGTGAGTCCAAACATATTTGGCTTAGTCGTGATAACTTTTAATGATAATTAAAGGAGAACATTAGGCTCAATCGTGTGCTAGTAAGATTTTCTTGAACCTAATTGAATCTAATTCAAATCAATTGAACTATGTTAGTCCAATTAATGATATCTAGATCCAAACCCTTATTTGTGTGATCCAATTAGATTTAAATCAATATGGTAATGAGATATGTCATGATCTCTATCATCGACATCATCGAAACACCTTCCGATGGATCAAAACTTTTCTGATTCAGACAACTAGTATGATTGATCATCTAAATCATTCTAATTGCTTCCAAAATCTATTAGTGTCACCTAGCAGCATATGGTGGCAATCCATCAGAACTAAAAATGAATCTCTTGGTGTAGTTACCTGTGTGCTTAAGTTCTTCTATCTTGAGCTCCGATCGGATTAGGATTAAGGTGAACTCGTCAAACCTTAATATCCATCATATGATTAATCATTTGATTCAAGTCCAATGTGAAAACCTTAATAGAAACTCTTTCTACTATTTCACTCTACCATGGCCATGGGCTTATCGACTTGATTCTCATGATCATCATATGGCAACTCCTCGTCTATCGAGGTAGATAGATTTCTTCTTGGTGCAATCCAATTCCTACAATGAACATGCTATAGCCAACATATACCTCAGAATTCCGAATGGCTAGGAGACCAAGTCATGGTATAGTCAAAATATAATATCCTCAAGATGAACTATCGATGCACCTCACATTAAAGAATTAGACACACAACTATAACTTCGAGCCAGTCATCGATGAGAAGATAGACTTCCTAATGACTGCTTGAGGTGGTCATGCTCAGTGCTCTCATTCTCTAATGGGTACCTATATTCTTACTCCGGTGTCTTTATATCGTAAACTCAAGACTTATCTACTATAAAGAAGCGATTGTACACCAACCTTCTAGATCAATCACCATCCTCATGATGATCCTATGGTCAGGAGCATTTTATGAGTTAATAATAAAAATTTATGTCTTAAATTTTCAACTCTTGAAAATAAGAATTATCATTGCCATTAACTCAAGGGATGTATCACAGACACTAAATACACATTGTGATAGAAAATAATTTATTTTATTATTTATAGTCAAAATTATAATTTTGTCCTTAGAAGTGTATAACAAGTGTCAGCTAATTCTGACTTTTAGGACACACATATCTAACAAACTCCCACTTGACCTAAAGTCAATTGCCTATAAATCTAAGTCCCATCTTCTCAAGGTCGGCTTCGATCTTCTGCTAGCCCAACGACTTTATTAGTGGGTTTACCATATTATCTATGGAGTCGGCTCTCTTGACCTCGACATATTCCTTCTCGAGGTAACCACAAATGAGGTGGTATCGCTGCTCGATGTGTTTGAATTTTTGATGAAACCTCGACTCCTTAGCAAGGGCTATGGCATCATTATTATCATAGTATAGAGGAATGACATCTGATGGTATCATTTCGATCTTTATGGTGAACTTCTTATACTAGAATGCCTCCTTCACAGCTTCTGATATAGTGATGTATTCTACTTTCATGGTGGAATTTGCTATTACTATCTATTTGAAACTCTTCCAACTGACAGCACCACCATTACACATAAATAGATTCTCAGATGTTGACTTTCGATCATCTATATCGGACATAAAATCTGAGTCTGTATACCCCTTGACTTGGAGTTCTCTATTACCAAAAACCAAGAACATATCCTTAGTTCTTCTAAAGTACTTAAGGATACATTTAATAGAAGTCCGGTATTCTTCATCTGGATTCGACTGATATCTGCTCATGACACCCACAGCATGGGCTATATCAAGTCATGTACATAACATGGCATACATGAGGCTCCCTATTGCAGAAGCATAAGGGATCTTGTTCATGTGTTCTATCTCCTCAGGTGTGCTAGGGCACATCTTCTTAGAGAGATGAATGCCATGTCTGAAGGGTACCAAATTCCTCTTGGAGTTTTCCATGCTAAACCTCTTTAGCACCTTCTCTATGTACTTCTTTTGTGAAAGACCTAGCATCCTATTGGGTCTATCTCTATAGACTTTGATTCCAAGAATGAAGGATGCTTCTCCTAGGTCTTTCATGGAGAATTCCTTAGATAACCATATTTTAACTTTGGCCAACATGGGAATATCATTTCCAATAAGAAGGATATCATCCACGTACAGTACAAGGAAGATAATAGTGCTTCCACCGATCTTTCTAAAAATACATGATTTTTCCTCATTCTTGATGAAACCAAATAATTTGATCACATCATTAAAATGAGTATTTCAGCTCTGAGATGCTTGCTTAAGTCCATATATGGACCTTTGCAGCTTGCATACTTTATGATCAGTATCACTGGATGTGAAACCCAGCGACTGTTCTATATAGATATCTTCCTCAAGATATCCATTTAAGAATGTTGTTTTTACATCCATTTGCCATATTTCATAATCAAAATAGACTGCAATAGTAAGCAATGTGCGAATGTTTAAACATGGCTACTGACGAAAAGGTATCTTGATAGTCAATGCCTTCATGCTGACTATAACTTTTTGCCACTAATCTGACTTTGAATGTTTCTATATTCCCATCTGCATCAATCTTTCTCTTGTAGACCCATTTACATCCAATAGATATTATACCTTCTGGTGGATCTACTAAGGTTCAAACTTAGTTTGAGTGCATCGAGTCAATTTCTAACTTCATTACCTCTAACCATTTCTCGAAGTCGATATCTGATATTGCCTTGTTATAGATTTTAAGATCATCACCATGAACTTCATTATCTATAAGAAATATTTTTTCTACTTTCTCTGAAATATTACTTAAGTACCTCTCAGGAGGATGGAAAGTTCTTTTCGATCTATGAGGTGGAGCAGGTAGTGATTGTATTGGCTCAACCTGATTTGGTTCCAAATGGTTCTTAGCTCTTTGCTCTTGGGAGACTTTCTCCTCTAGCTTGATCTACTTTCTAATGCCGTCATCTTGAATAAACTATTTTTCAAGAAAGATGGCATGTCGACTCACAATCATATTATGATCTTCTAGAATGTAGAAATAATATCCTAATGACTCTTTAGGATATCCTATGAATCAAGCTCTAAAGGACCTATAATCTAACTTATCTACTTGTTGTCTTTTGACATGAGCCAGATAACCCCAAATTCTGAGATGACTCAGACTTGGTCTCTTACCATGCCATATCTCATACGGTGTAGTAGGAACTATTTTAGAAGGAACCCTATTCAGTAAGTATATTACAGTTAACAAATAGTATCCACAAAAAAAATCAGGGAGGTCTGTGAAGCCCATCATGGATCGGACCATATCTAATATGATCCAGTTCCTCCGTTCTGAGATTTCGTTGAGTTGAGGTATTCCAGATGGAGTCCATTGAGAGACTATGCCATTTTTCTTGAGATAGTCCAAAAATTCCTGACTAAGGTATTCACCTCTTTGATCTGATCGAAGAATCTTAATGAGTTTTTCAATTTGCTTTTCTACTTCATGTCTGAATTCTTTGAACTTTTCAAAGGCTTCAGACTTATGTCTCATAAGATACACATACCCATACCTAGATAAATCATTGGTAAAGATTATGAAGTAGATAAAATTGTCGCTAGCTGTCACATCAAATGGGCCACACACATTAGTATGTACTAGGGCAAGAAGATCCTTGGCCCTTTCCCCATGTCCTACAAAAGAGAGCTTAGTCATTTTGCTATGAAGACAGAATTTACAAATTGGATATGACTCGAAAGTCAATGGACTCAATAGCCTGATTTTCTCTAATTTGTTAATCCTATCTTCTGCTATATGACCTAGTCTAAGGTGCCATAGATACCTATCATTTGGACTATCCCTAAGTCATTTTGATTTTATGGCATTTACATTTTGCTCGATATTAAAAATAAATATATCAATATGTAACTGATAAAGATCGTTAATAAGAAACTTGCAATTTTATTTCTTTCATAAAGAATGTTGTAATGATTCTTAAGAAAACTAATTACATAGCCTTCTTATACTAAACATGAAATAGAAATTAAATTTCTGTTTGCTGCAGGCACATAATAACAATCCCTAAGTACTAAATCTAAATCAGATGGTAGTTGAAGATGGTAGATTTCCACGGTCACAGCAGCAACCCTTGCTTCATTTTCAATGCGTAGGATCATCTGACCATCCCTTAACCTTCTGCTATCCTCAAGATCCTATATGGAAGTGCACAAATGAGCACAAGAATTAGAGTCAAGCATCCAACTGGATGCAGAAAAGACCATAAGGTTAGATTCAATAATGAGCATACCTCTAGAAGGACCTGTCTCCTTATTCTTTAGGGTGGTCAGGTATGAAGGGTAGTTTTTCTTCTAGTGGCCATCAGTGTTGCAATGAAAATATTTTTGTTTATCAACGATCTTCCTTTTTGACTTTGTCTTCTTTTTCTTTCCTTCTTCCATTTTCTGCTTTTCACAGACTTCTTCTTTTCAAAAGACTTTCTCTTGAAAGAAATCCATTCCATAGCAAATACTGAATCTTTAGAATCTTTCATTGAAAGTTCAGCAGTAATTAGCATATTCATAAGCTCGGCCAGAGTATTTTAAAGTTTATGCATATGATAGTTCATGATGAACTTTTCATATGCATCAATCAAGGATTGCGGAATTATATCATTCTACAGATCCAGATCCAACTTTACTTTGAGCTTCTCAAGCTCTTCCAAGTCCTTGATCATCATCAGACAATGATCTTGGACCGACTACCCATCATGCATTTTAGCCTTGAATAGTCATTTAGTGACCTAATATTTGGCTGCATGATTCTATTCACCAAACATCTCTTATAAGTGAGCCAACATTTGGTGGACAGTCTTGATATCTTCATGTTGACGCTGAAGCTCATCAGACATCGAGCCCAACATATAGTATCTGGCCTTGTTATCTTCGTCTGTCTACTTGTCAAGAGACGCTCTTTGTTCAGTGGATGGATGAGCTGGTAAGATGAGAGGGTCTTGGTCCAATACATGAGTTAACTTTTTGGAACCAAAATAATTTTAAAGTTTCAAAGTCAATCCTAGTAAATAGGTTCGATTGGTCTATGGGTATTCAGGATACGTGCTAGTGGGTTGGATGCAGACATTTTTCTGTAGAGAGTCAAAGTTTCTAGTTAGATGTTGTAATTAAGATTAGACCAATTTATTTAGAAGTTTAATTTTTAAATAAATTAGCTTTCACTATTTTCTTAGATCTCTACACTTCCTCTATAGAAATGCAAAAATCTTTATGATTATAAATTTCTAATGGATGGTGCAGTCCTACCAACTAACTCATCACCTCACCTAATAGTTATTGATAATGGGTTAGCCAATGAGTGGACAACTCTTGTCCAATGATTCTCTAATCATGGTACATCCAAACTTGATCTCTAATTCATGAATCTCACCATGCCTGAAATATTGATCCACTCCTTAGTTAAGTCAGACCCACCATTTGCATAGATTGGGATTCCTAATTGGGTCTCTCACCGTATCCAGAATATTGAGCCCAACTCATCCTCCAGCCCATAGCATCCAATGCCTAATAGACATGGTTGCATCTTTTTTACGGTGCAACTGAGCCACTGTGATCCAGTCGAGAACAATCAACCCCGGAGAAGGGCCCGCACATCTACAATGGTGGAAGACCTTAGACTTAATCTTTTCTTAAAAAGAATTTGATTTAGGTCTCATTAAACTAGACTTACAATAGTCATAACAATTATGACTAACCTAGTGGCATGGGTTAGCTCGGATTATTGACCACCTTAGATCAGAACTTAGATCAACAAATATGGCCAGGTAAGTGAGACCGGTGGAAGGGATATGCCATTAACTCGACAAGAATGCATTCAGAGTCGAGTAGCTTCCCAATTAAAAATCAGTCAATCGTATGTGCCAAACTTACCTTAGACACCAAATTGTTGAGCAGAACCAATTGGGTTAGCCTACAATCCAGACTCTAACCTCTGAGCCTAATTAGGTCTTGCTTGATCGATGACTCATATGACTCGATCTTGACCCAGACTTAATCCTATTAGGCTGGTCAATTTAAGCATTTGTTGATCCCATCTAACCAACTCTTGATTCGGATTTGATCAACCACTTAGACCTAATTGAGCTACCCAAGCCCGAACCCAGTATTATGAATATGTCTTAGATCTGAAATTTCTCAATTTTAGACCTAATTAAATATTTCATAATCTTAATTCTTAATTAAGTTTAGGGTTCATAAACAAAAATATGCACAATAAATCCTAGGGTTTCAGGATCTAGGGTTTTGCAGAAAGTAAGTTTTGGGTTTCTGATTAAGGACGAACACGCAGCACCCCTACACATCATAAGAACACCCCATCGAATGGGAAGGAGAGGGCCTTTAAACCCTTCTTTATTCTTATGACCGGACGGCCAAGGAGGAACGCCTTAATCAAAAATATAAAAACTACAAAACTAGTTTTAGATCTATATCATATATCTCATATATAAAAATTAGATCTAATCATGGCATATTTTGCATACATCTCATGTATCATATCATGCATATTTTTAGATCTAAATTATCTCATAATAATCTAAAAAATTAGATTTAAATTGATCATATCAAAATAAATTCTAATCTAGACAATTATGTAGAACTATTTCTACAACTAGTCTAAGACATGCATCAATCATATCTCATATGATATTTAAAATTAAATAAATTTATTTTTTATTTTTTAGATATTATTATAATATTTATAATATCAAAAAATAATAAATAAATAAATTTAAAAATTATAACTAATTAAATTAAATTATGATCATGCAAGACTATACATAGAATAATTCTATTCTACAACTAGTCATGCATCTTATACAACTTAGATCTAAATTATTTAATTTTAAATTTTTTTGATTTTAGATCTAATCACATATCATGTAACCTTTGAAATCATCTAATTATTAGATCAAAATAAATTAAAATTAAATCTAATGGAACTTAGCTCTGATACCAGTTGAAGAAAAAACTCTATTTCTTGGATCAGGTTTGTTCAGATCTGATTGGATCAAGAGAGATATTTTAAAAATTTTTCTTTTAGATTCAGATAAGATCTGAGACTTTTTAGATTTGATATTATTAATCTAATAAAAAAAATAAAATTAAAATAAAAGATAAATTAAATTTAAATTAATTTTATCTTGTAGCGGGTAATTAGATTATCCTGTGATGATCCTAATGTCTTCCTGAGGTTCTGAATCTAGCCATGCAAGTGTCTGGCCTCTATCGGTATCTACTCAGGTAGGATCTGAAGATCTTCTTCTTTTTTATCACTTCTCCAAATATCAGATCTGGATCTAATTTGAAAGATCTTCAAAACTCCTTTTGAAGATTGGGTGTCGTCTCTTGCAATAGTACTATCTTCTTTCTTTTTCGTTGCCTTTCTCTTGCTTGGATCACACCAATACTGAAGCCCAAAGATTCTTGGGCATGGATAGGAGAGAGAAAAATTGAAGATGGCATGGAGGAGGGAGAGGAGCAGTCTTGTAGCATGGGCAATGGGCTAGAGATCTCAATTCTAGGCCTAGATAGGGTTTATATAGATTCTACTGTGCCATGCAGTGCTACATCATCCTGACCAATCATGACCTTTTATGCAATCAGATCTAAATTTGATTGGTGAGATGACATCATTTGATCCAATCAGATGAGAGCCCCTCTGAATCATCCTTAGATGGTGCCAAGATTGATCAAAGTCTAGTCTTTGGTGCCACCTAGGTAGAAACCCCGAAGCAACCTGGAGTCCCATCTATTTGGGACCCCAGGCATCACGATCCATGGGCGCACGCCTCCCTAGGCATGCACTCCTTATCCTACTATCTTTTAGTAGGTGGACTAGTCCAAATGTTCCTTCCTATGATGGCTTGACACATGGGTAGATATTTAAGTGTCAAAGGTCAACGTTTGACCAAATGTCTGAAACAGGATTTAGCAGGTGATGGAAAATGGTAGGTGTTGTCTCAAGTTCATCTCGTAAATTAAGACAACCCTTTTCTGATCTGGACAAGCTCTAGTCAGATCAAGTAAAGGTACCTAAGTGAGTCCAAACATATTTAGCTCAGTCAAGACAACTTTTAATGATAATTAAAGGAGAACATTAGGCCCAATCATATGCTAGCATGATTTTCTTAAACCTAATTGAATCTAATTCAAATCAATTGAACTAATTAATCCAATTGATGATATCCAGATCCAAACCCTTGTTTGTATGATCCAATTAGATTTAGATCCACATGGTAATGAGATATATTGCGATCTCTATCATCGACATCATCAAAACATCTTTCGATAGATCAGAACTTTTTTAATTCAGACAACTAGTATGATTGATCATGTAAATCATTCTAATTGCTCTCAAAATCCATCAGTGACATCTAGCAGCATATGGTGGCAACCCATCAGAACTGAAAATGAACCTCTCGATGTAGTTACCTGTGTGCTTATGTTCTTCTATCTTGAGCTCCGATCGGATTAGGGTTAAGGTAAACTCGTCAAATCCTAATATCCGTCATATGATTAATCATTTGGTTTAAGTCCAATATAAAAATCTTAATAGAAACTCTTTCTATTATTTAACTCTACCATGGCCATGGGCTTATCGACTTGATTCTCGTGATCATCATAGGGCTACTCCTCATTTACCGAGGTAGATTGATTCCTTCTTGGTGCAATCCAATTCCTACAATAAACATGCTATAGCCAACATTCACCTTAGGATTCCAAATGGCTAGGAGACCGAGTCATGGTGTAGTCAAAATATAACACCCTCAAGGTGAACTATTGATGCACCTCAGATCAAAGAACCAGACATACTACTGCAGCTTCAAGCCAGTCATCGACGAGAAGATAGACTTCCTAATGACTGCTCAAGGTGGTCACGCTCAGTGCTCTTATTCTCTAACGAGTACCTGTACTCTCACTTTAGTGTCTCCATATGGTAGACTCAAGACTCATCTACTATAAAGAAGTAATTGTACACCAATCTTTTGGATCAATCACCATCCTCATGATGATCCTATGGTCAGGAGCATTTTATGAGTTAATAATAAAAATTCATGTCTTAAATTTTCAACTCTTGAAAATAAGAATTATCATTGTCATTAACTTAAGGGATGTATCACAGACACTAAATACATATTATGATAGAAAATAATTTATTTTATTATTTATAGTCAAAATTATAATTTTTTTCTTGGAAGTGTATAACTAGTGTCAGCCAATTTTGGCTTCTAGGGCACACATATCTAACAATATGGGTATGTCTATCTTATGAATCATAAGTCTAAATCTTTTAAAATATTTAAATAATTTTATAATAAAATAAAAAAATAAACTAAAAAAAATTAAAACTCTTCGATCAGATCGAGATGGTGAATACCTATCCAGTGAGTTTTTGATATATCTAGGAGAGAATGGGATTCTCTCACAGTGAACTCCTCTAGAAATACTATAGTATAATACTGTATAAAAAAGAAGGAATCAAACTTTATTGGACCTGGTTCAATCCATGATGGGGTTTGCTAGTTTGCCTGTTTCATTTTAGGGTTATGTTCTTGAGGCTGCATGTTTTATATTCAATAATATTCTGAGAAAAATTTATTGCAAAGACACCATATGAGATATGAACTGGGCACGGGCCTACACTCTCTCACCTTTAGGTTTGGAGTTTTTTGGCCTATGTTAAATGTTTGCATATAGATAAACTTGGATCCCAATAAGTATATATTTATAAGGTACCCCAAGAAAACTAGGGGTTATTACTTCTACCATAATGAAGAACAAAAGATGTTCATCAATAATAGGACAATCTTTTTAGAAAAAAAGTTTCTTAGTGAAGAAATTATTGCCTCTAAGATTAAACTTGAGAAAGTTCAATAGATAGAAGAATTGACACCATTAGCAACATGAATCGAATTTGATTAGATCAAACTTGAAGCCCAGTGTAACTGAAGGAAATCGAGTAGGGTTCAGGCATGCTTTTCCAAAAATTTTCTTAAATTAATTATAGTAAAAGCTAAAATTAATCTAATATTAATTTTACAACATGCATTGATCTAATCAATTATCCTACTTAGGATCTTGACATGCTAATATGTAATTTAAAATTTAAATGTGATTGATTAGCAAATCATATTTGCTGATCGATTCAAATTTAAAACTCGATACCTGTGTATGGGTAGCTGATATCCATGATCTGAATCCATCAGAATAAGCCATTGGTGTTGCACTACAGTCATACACTCAACTGACCTCTACGGTTGGTCCACATGGAGCTCTTGGTCCCGATCAGCTCCATTGAAGTGCTAGCTCCTTACCGAGGCTTTCGATGGTTGATCTCGATCGATCCAATCGATCGCATTTTTTTTGATCTCTCAAATGCTCTAAAAAATCAAAATTTTTTTTTTAGAGGATGATGAGATGGTGTTTCAAATTTGGTGGTGATTCGATGCTCATAGCACTCGATCTCTCCACCCGAACCCAGGGTCCCAACTTTAGGATTTTTCATTCATCAAAAATCCTGATGTCCGAAAACTCTCTCATGCCCACTTCTTTTTGAATTTTCTCATGAAACAATTTTTCATAGGTAGAGGGACTCTCCCTCTCCCTTACACTCACTTTCAAACCCCTTTTTAGATGAGTGATAATAAGAGAAAAAAGAAAATATGGCATTAGGAAGGATGTGGCACAAGAAATAATGTTTGACTTTTCCACCCCAGAAAGCTACGTCCCACTCAGATATTCTCTCTCTACGAAACCTTCCCACACCCCTCTCTAATCCTTCATGTTAACCCATGCATGCCCAGAGAAAAATCCTTTTTAAAAAGTGTGACACAGTGGGAAAAATGCATGGATAAGGGAGGTTAGTAGGTTTTAACCATCTCCCCTTGAATTCAAAATTCAAGTATATTCCTCATCCAAATCTAATACCCCCTAAAGTGATTGATGCACAAAAGGACTCTCCTTCTACATTCCCACACCTAGAAATGCACCAAAATGTGCATCAGAAGCATAAGGGGCGTGGAGAAATGGATAAGTCTTGAGCGGGTTAGGGGGTTTCAATCAATAACAATCTAAGTTGAATTCAAAATTCAACTTAAATTTAAAGCAACCTAACCCTTGGACCGGGTGAAAGAGAGAAGAGAGAGGGGGTGCAGAAACCTCTCTTCTACATGAGAAAAACTTATGTAGAAAAGAGATGGGGCATGGGTAAAGGTGGAAAAGTCAAATATGGTGGGTGCTAGGGAGAGTTTGAATTCAAATCTTATTTTGACTTGGTCCAAATGGATTTCAACCAAACCAATTAATTTAAATCAATTAGACTAGGTTAAACCCAACTAAATTAGACTTAATCTAACTTAAATTCTAATTAAATTAAAAATTAATTAGATCTAGCCTCTGATCAAATCAGGATCAAATCTTCCATAGCGATTAGGTCATCTCATGATCTGATTGGGTCAAATCCAATTAAATCAAATTCAATCAAACTTGATCGAATCCTCATTGCTCAATCAAATTTAGCTAATCAATAATCAAATTACTAATTAATCCTCTAAAAATATAGTGTCCTAATTTGGTGGGTGTCTAGGCAATAGAGTCCTATCAACATGAAACTTCTGAAGAGTCTCAAACCAATGGGACTCTTGAATCTAGTATTCCAAACGAATGAAACTCGCAATCATAGAATCCCAGATCAGTGGAACTCTTGATTAGAGAGTTTCAAATAAGTAGCACTCTGAGTTCTAGTCTAGTGGGACCCATAAAGGTAGAGTCCTAATCCAGTGGGACTCCTGATCATAGAGTTCAGTCCAGTGAAACTTTTGACCATAGAGTCTCAGACCATTGGAACTCTTGATCAGCCATTAGATTAGGTAGAAACTCCTATTATATGTGTTCTCATAGGTTCGAATCCTACGCTGGTAGCACAGAAACTAATTTTCTATACTAATTGATGTGACCACCTAGCAATGGTATCTGACGTCCGGATAGGTTGAAAAGTCACAATGCCATAATGATGAACCAATGGCATATGGTTGCCGTATAATTCATCCACTTGACCTCATTGCTCAAAGGATGATCTAGAATTTACTGCCAATCCTAAAATTCATCCATAGTGCATTTCAAAATTTAGTGTCCATCACATGGACCACCCTGATCGAGGGTTTGGTAAATTGAAATATAGTGATGCACTTGCTCCAACACTTAGAGGAGTCAATCCCATCTTGACTCATGCACCAACTTCATAAGTACTTGACTGCACCCAGTAGTCTTCCATCACTGAATTAGAAATTCAGGTAGTCTGGTACCTAAGTGCAGTGAGTTACTTGCAAGTCCCCGTGGTGATCTCAAGACTAAGGGACACTTATACCCATATCCTTCATGAGCAACTCTTGATAGTAGAGAGCTCTGTAGTTGGATCACGTTCAGAGAAATATACTCCTACACTTTACTTACATGCCATAATAGTATCTCCATACTTCTTGGTTAAGAGGATAACCAATACTTATGGCACACAGCGATCTACACTCGATATGTTGTTACCCTGGGTAACAATGAATCATTTTGTCGTGAACACGTTTAAGAACCAAATAACAAATTCTCCTTTGTCGAGTCTAAATAGTCCTAAGGACTTCATCACAAAAAAATTCATTACAGAAAGATGCACAAAGTAAAAAAAATATAAAAAAATAATTTTATTTATTAATAATTTAAGTATATTTTATAAATCAGCTCAACCATCTACAACCTAGATGATTGACTTTAGGATATAATTTCTAACAACTCTCACTTAGACTAAAGCCACTCAAAATAGTATTAAATACCCATCTTCCATTTATGATTGTCGAACTCTTTGATTCTGAGAGCTTTAATAAAGAGGTTAGCCACGTTCTTCTTTCCATCGATCTTCTGAAGTTTGATATCACTTCATTCCACGATCTCTCGTATAAGATGGTAGCAACGTAGAATGTGCTTGGTGCATTGATGTGCCTTCGGCTGATTCGCTTGAGCTATGGCTCCAGTGCTGTCACAGTATAGCAAAATCGGACCATCTAAGGAGGGTGCCACTTTCAGCTCATCGACAAACTTTTGTAATCACATAGCTTCCTTCGTAGCATCAGATGTCATGACATACTCCATCTCGTACATAGAATCGGCCATAGTGTGCTACTTGGAACTCTTTTAGTAGACCGCTCCATCACTCAGGGTAAACATAATCTGATACACACTTACTATCATCATGATCTGACTGAAAACAAGAATCAATGTATCCTACAAGTTTCAAGTCAGTATCTTCATAGATGAGCTACTGGTTCTTAGTATTTTTTAAATACTTCAGGATTATCTTTACAACTTTCTAGTGTTTCTCACCTGGGTCAGACTGGTATCTACTCACTACCCCTAGTGAGTATGCCATGTCTGGTCTTATACATGTCATGGCATATATAATAGAATCCACTGTCGATGCATATGGTATTCTACTCATACGCTCTTTATCTTGAGGAGTTGTTAGACAATTCCTCTTTGAAAGAAAAATTTTATGGCCCATCGGGAGATAGTCCTTTCAATTCTCCATGCTAAACCTCTTCAGCACGGTATCAATGTACATAGATTGGGATAATCCAAGCAACCTTTTAGATCTATCCCTATAGATCTTCATCCCTAGGATGTAGGATGCTTCTCCTAAGTCCTTCATGGAGAATTACGATGACAGCTAAACCTTTATTCTCTATAGAGCAGGGATGACATTCTCGATTAAGAGAATATCATCCACATACCAAATAAGAAATATGACTATAAAACCATTAACCCACTTATAGATGTAGGATTCATCTCCATTCTTAATGAAGCCATACGTTCTGATCACCTTATCAAAATGCATGTTCCAACTCCGAGATGCTTGCTTCAATCTATAGATGGATCTCTAAAGCTTGCACACCTTGGACTCGTCTATGGATGCGAAACTCTCAGGCTGTATCATATACACCTCTTTGTCTAGCTCTCTATTTAAAAAAGCTGTCTTCACATCCATTTTCTAGATCTTATAATCTGGTGTGCTGCTATTGCAAGCATGATTTGAATGGACTTGAGCATTGCCATCAAGAAAAATGTCTCATCATAGTCAATACCATAATGCTGATGATATCCGTTAGCAACCAGACAAACTTTATAGGTCTCTACCTTTGCATCTGCATCTTGTTTTCTTTTGAAAATCTATTTATGTTCAATGGATTTTACCCCTTCAGCTAGATCAACCAATGTCCATACACTATTGACCATCATGGACTCCATTTCGAACATCATGGTTTCTAGCCATTTATTGGAGTCAGACCTCTGCATGGCATTCATGTAGATAATCGGATCCTCATCATTCTCATCGAGTTCAGTAGGATCACCATTCTAGATCAAAAAATTATAGTATCTGTCCGACTGATGTGGTACTCTATTGGATCTCCTTGGTGCCTCTTCAATAGGCACTGAGTTTGATCTTATCAAATTCAGTTCTGTAAGTTCATTAGAATGTGTCAGTTCTTCCACCTATCGAACTTCACTAAGCTCAATATTAGAGGCAGTGGTTCTTTCTATAAGAAACTCCTTTCACAAAAAGACTGTCTTATTGTTAACGAACATCTTTTGCTCTTCAGTAAGGTAGAAGTAATAACCCCTAGTTTTCTTAGGATACCTTATGAACAAGCATTCATTGAACCTTGGTCCAAGCTTTTTTACCTACAAATATTTCACATAAGATGGACATCCCCAAATCCTAAGATGAGAGAGTGTTGGCCTGCAACCAGTCCATATCTCATATGGAGTCTTTACGATAGACTTGCTTGAAACATTGTTCAAAATAAAATCAGTAGTCTCGAGTGCATACCCCCAAAATAAAATTTGCAAACTCGCAAATCCCATCATGGACCGAACTATGTATAATAGGGTTCGATTTCTCCTTTTAGATACACCATTATGCTATGGTGTTCCAAGAGGAGTCCATTGTTAGAGAATTTCATTCTCTCTAGATATGTCAAAAACTCATTGGAAAGGTATTCACCTCCTCGATTAGATCGAAGAGTTTAATACTCTTTCCAAGTTATTTTTCTATCTCATTTCGATATCGTTTGAACATTTCAAATGAATCAAATTTATTTTTCATAAGATAGAGTACCCATACCTAGATAGGTTGTCAGTAAATGTAATGAAGTAGTAGAACCCATCTCTAGCATATGTGTTCATAGGTCCACATACACAGTATGTACTAGACCCAGAATCTTAGTGGCCAAATCATCCTTTCCAGTAAAAGATAATTTGGTCATCTTACCAAGAAGATAGAACTCACAAGTATTCAATGATTCATAATCATCGATGTCAAGGATACACTCCTTGATCAATCTGTTAATCCTATTTTTATTTATATGATCGAGCCTACAATGCCAAAGATAGGCATCAATGATATTATCTAATTTCAAGCATTTATTTGAGTATACATTATATTAATAGACTGTGATAAAATATAAATATCATTTCTAGATTATCCTTGCATTATTGTGACATCATTCATAATGATATCGCAATAATGTTTTTTTATTGATAAACTATATCCATCCTGAGCCAAAAGCCCAACGAATATTTTGTTCATCATAAAAAATGGACAATAGTGACAATCACTTAAAATGACATTATTATTTTTGAAAACAAGCTCAAGAGTTTTCAATGCTAGGACTGGAACATTCCTTTCATCCCTAACATTTAGAAATCTTTCGCCGTCCTCAAACTTTCTACCAATTTGAAGTTCATGCAATGAATTGTATATGTGTACTGGACTTTCGGTATCTAATACCTAAGTAGATGCATCACAAATAGTGAAATTACAAGATGTTATCATATAACATCATTGTCTAGCAACACCTTGCTAGTTATTCCTGTTCAGCCTATTCAAGTCAAGAAGATCATTCCTCTTCGAATTTGCCTTATTAGGGTCAACACTAGACTTTTCGTATTCAGATCCTAAATGCTTGCCACTATCCAATAGTGGATGGAGCGGACTTACACTAGCCATTCTACTTATCTGAAAAGAAAATATGAAATCTTATTAGTACTTAAATTATTTAAATCCTAAAGACTTGGACTTTAGTCTAAAGGTTCTTTCACTTTTTTTAATGAATTGGTAGCCTCTACCTCCAATTCGAGGAATTACACTAACTCCTTAGTAGGTACCGAAATCCACATAGACTACAGATGGGCTTGAGGAAAGCTCTGACTAACCCATATGCATCTACAGATAGGTTTATAATAAATTATTTTGTTAAATAATTTTTAGTATTTAGGTTTTGCCCTAGATGCCTAGTCAGTAGACTATGGCCTCCACTGAAAAGGTCTAGTTACGTCCAACCATTAACATGACTGACTTTGGTGCATCAAACCAATGATAATTAGGTCCGAAAAAAGTTTTGGCTAACTTGATCACCATTAAGAGAGTGCAATCTAATCATCATAAAATGTACAGTAATTCCAACATCCAAATGAACACCAAGTGTAAGGTACCTCCAATGTCCATCCAAAAAATTGGACTCACTACTATTCATCTTAATGGAAGGCTATGACTTGGTTATCTTCATAACTTAATCATTTTAAGGATCTAATAATTTAGAGGATTTAGGTTACTTGTGATTTAAAAGAAGATACGAACTAATTTCTTCCACTGACTTCACCTAGTCAAATCCTCCCACTGACTTCATGTAGTCAATAGGTTAGGATTAGGATCAATTTAGATCCATGGGCACCTAATTCAATCTTACTAATTTAAATCAGTCAAACTAATTTCTAGTGACATGGGTCAACTCAAATCACTAAGTGATCTAATCAAATCCTAATCAACCATATCGGCCAGGTAAGTGAGATCAGTAAAAGGGATATGCCATTAACTCATCAAAGATCGAATCAGTGCGAGTAGCTTCTAATTAAAAATCACTAGTCTGGACTGTCAAACTTATCTTAGATACTAACCAGTTAATTAGGTTTAACCTGATCAACCTAGTAATTTTGGGCTTAACTGCGTAGCCATGAATCAAGTCCATTTTGGTCTAGCTAAAGATATAGACTTGTCCAACTAGAACTATTGACGTTGAATCTAGAGTGTCCTTGACCTAATCTAATTCAATACTTGATTAGATTTCATCAATTACTCTAGATTAATCCATTTTTTAATTAACCTTAGGTCTAACCTAATTAATGGACCTAATTCATCTAATCCTTTAACCCACAGTCTTAGGACCACGTCTTAGAATCTTTAATTCATAATTCTGGATTCTATAAATAATACTCAATTCTTTTAAGTAAGTTTTGGATTGATGGATCGAGATTCAACATTTCAAAAATAATTTTTAAATTTTAAATATTTTATTTTTTAATTTTTAAATGGATCGACTCATTTCAGAAATGGATCGGCTCATTTCTCAAACAACAACCTATTGCTAGTTTTAAATAGAAAATTAAGCATAATAAAAATTAAATCATGAATTATATTTTAGACCTAATCTAAACACATTTATATTTAACTTTCTAATTAAAATAATTTTAATCATAAAAATTTTTTACTACTCATCTTAATGAATGAGTTCATGATGGCATCCCTACCACCATAAGGGATCTCCACTGAATGGAAAGAGATAGCCTTTAGACCATACTTATCCCTTATGATCGGATGGCTTGGTGGCTCATTCATCCTTGATTATTGAGTTATATGGATCTAACATATCTTATATGAAAGCATTTAAATTTTTTAATTGATATATTAGAACATGTCAAGCAACCTAGCTTTGATACCACTGAAGAAAATTGAGTAGAATTTAGGCATGCTTTTCAAATTTTTTTTAAAATTAATTATAGTGAAAGCTAAAATTAATCTAATATTAATTCTACAACATGCATTGATCTAATCAATTATTCTACTCAGGATCTAGACATGCTAATATGTAATTTAAAATTTAAATGCAATCAATTAGCAAATCATATTTGTTGATCGATTCGAGTTCAGAACTTGATACCTTTGCATGAATAGTTGATCTCTATGATTTGAATCCACCAAAATAAGCCACTGGTGTCACACTACAGCTGCACACTCATCCAACCTCCATGGTTGGTCCAAATGGAGCTCCTGATCTTGACTAGCTCCACCGGAGTGCTAGCTCCTCATCGATGCCTTCAATGGTTAATCTCGATCGATCCAATCGATCATCTTCTTTTTGATATCCTGGATACTCTAAAAAATCAAAACATGCTTTTCAAAGGATGATGAGGTGGTGTTTCAAATTTGGTGGTGATCTGATGCTCACAGCACTTGATTTCTCCACCCGAACCTAAGGTCCCAACCCTAGGATTTTTCACTCATCTGAAACCCTGATGCCCGAAAACTCTCTCATGCCCACTGCTTTTTGAATTTTCCTATGAAACAATTTTTCATGAGTAGAGAGACTCTCCCTCTCCCTTACACTCACTTTCAAACCCCTTTTTAAATGAGTAACAATAAGAGAAAAAAAAGAAAAGGTGGAATTAGGAAGGATGTGGCGTAGGAAATAATATTTGACTTTTCCACCCCAGAAAGCTATGCCTCACTCAGATATTCTCTCTCTAAGAAACCTTCCCATTCCCCTCTATGATCCTTCACATTAATCCATGCACGTCTAGAGAAAAATCCTTTTTAAAAAGTGTGACACAATGGGAAAAATGCATGGATAAGGGAGGTTAGTGGGTTTTAACCATCTCCACTTGAATTCAAAATTCAAGTGTATTCTTTATCCAAATCCAACACCCCCTAAAGTGATTGATGCATAGAATGACTCTCCTTCTGCATGCCCACACCCAAAAATGCACAAATGTGCATCAAAAGCATAAGAGGCATGGAGAAATGGATAAGTTTTGAGTGGGTTAGGGGGTTTCAATCAATAACAATCTAAGTTGAATTCAAAATTCAACTTAAATTTAAACTAGCCCAACCCTTAGACCAGGTCAAAGAGAGAAGAGAGAGGGGGCATAGAAACCTCTCTTCTACATGAGAAAAACTTACGTAGAAAAGAGATGGGGCATGGAAAAAGGTGGAAAACTCAAATATGGTGGGTGCTAGGGTGAGTTTGAATTCAAATCTCATTTGACTTAGTCCAAATTGGTTTCAACTAAACCAATTAATTTAAATAAATTTGATCAAGTTAAATCCAACAATATTAGGCTTAACCCAATCCAATGAAATTCTAATCAAATTAGAAATTAATTAGATCTAACTCTTGATTAAATCAAGATCAAATCTTTCATAGCGATTAGATCATCTCATGACCTGATTGAGTCAAACCCAATCGAATTAAATTTAATCAAACTTGATTGAATCCTCATTGCTTAATCAAATTAAGCTAATTAGCAATCAAATTACTAATTAATCCTCCAAAAATATAAAATTCTAATTTGGTGGGTGTCTGGGCAATTGAGTTCCATCAATATGAAACTCCTGAAGAGTCCCAAACTAGTGGATCTCTTGAATCCAGTATCCTAAAAAAATAAAACTCATAATCATAGAGTTTCAGACTAGTGAAACTTTTGATTAAAAAGTTCCAAATAAGTAGGACTCTAAATTTTAGTCCAGTGGAACCCATAAAGGTAGAGTTCCAATCCAGTGGGACTCCTGGTCATAGAGTCCCAATCCAGTGGGACTCTTGACCACAGAGTCCTAGACCATTGGAACTCTTGATCGACCTTCAAATTAGGTAGAAACTCTTATTGTGTGTGACCCCATAGGTTCGAATCCTAAGCCAGTAGCACAGAAACTAATTTTCTATACCAATCGATGTGACCACCTAGCAATGGTACCTGATGTATGGATAGGTTGAAAAGTCTCAATGCAATAATGATGAACCTATAGCATATGATTACCGTGTAATTCATCCCCTTGACCTCAATGCTCAAAGGATGATCTAGAATTTACTATCAATCCTAAAATTCATCCACAGTATATTTCAAAATTCAGTGTCTATCACATAGACCACCTCGGTTGTGGGTTTACTAAATTGAAATACAGTGACGCACATACTCCAACACTTGGAGGGGTCAATCCCATCTTGATTCACGCACCGACTTCATAAGTACTTGACTGCACCTAGTAGCCTTCCATTATTGAATTAGAAATTTAGGTAGTCCGATATCTAAGTGTTACAAAATGTGTTCTAAAATCAATCATCAAAGTATTAGATGATTGAAATTAGTATATGAATTATCTAATAATAATAGTTATTTGGTTGATTCATCATAGAGGTTCTATCTTCCTTAAATGAACTCTTAAATTATGATGAAGTGCTTAGAACCACAATCAATCAATAAAGAAGGATTTATCGGATGGTTTTTAGATTATTCACGATCAAATAATAAGTTATTAATAAGGATGATAACTTATCGAGTGTAGGTCGCTGTATGCCATATACGTTGGTTATCTTCGTAACCAAGTGATGTGGAGATACTGGTATGGCATCCGAGTGAGATGTAAGAGTGTATCTGCACTGAACATGACTAATGTAGCACTCTACTATTAAGAATAGCTAGTTAAGGCCAATGGATATAAGTTCCCCTCCGACCTGAGATCACTATGGTGACTTGCAAGCAACTCACTATACTTTGGTGTCGGACTGCATCTATTTCTAGTATAGGTTTGAAAGATTTTTGGGTATAGTCAAGTACTTATGAAGTCAGTGTATGAGTCAAGATGAGATTAACCACTCCTGATTAGCTTCAAGAAGAGAATGTCTGATGGTGTTTCAATTTAGCAAAACCTAGGCTTGGATAATCCTCATGAGGAGTCACAGGATTTGCAAAATTTTTGAGACATAATAGAGATGACTTGTATTAGTGTTGACAACATACTCGAATTTGTCTTGAGTATTATTGGTCATAGGGATGAATTATACAAAAACAATGGGCCAGGATTCTAAGAATGTTGCTTTGCATACATTCGACCTATCCGAACATCGAAAACCATTACTAGATGATTACTTTGACTGATACAGAAATTGATTCCTATATTACCAGCTTAGGTTCGAACCTATAGGGTCACATACATAATAGGTTGTAACTTAATTAGATGGTTAATCGACGATTGAGAATCATTCTGAGATCAAACATTCAATGCGATTGATGTTTGAACTAATGCAAGTATTGCAGGAGGATCGATTAGCATTTAGATTGCTAATTGGCTCAATTTGATTAAGCAATTAGATTGAAATCAAGTCTAATTAAATTAGATTCAATTAGAATTGATTTGGACTTAATTAGGTTAAGTTTAATTGGTTTATTGGATAAGCCAATTATAAGAAAAAAATAATTTCTAGTTGGACTAGGATTTGAGTGCACCTAATTTCTAATTGAGTTAGGATTTAAATTAGATTTAAATATGATTTAAACCTAACTTAATTAAATTTTTAGTTGGACTAGGATCACCCATAATTAGGCTTACACTAATCCTATTTTAATTGGGTTAAAAATTGATTTGACTAGTCAATACATGAGAATCCTAGTTAGACTAGGATTCCTTGTTTCTCCCTTGCACCACTTTAGAAGTTCCATGCCCACTATTTTTATTTTTAGATTTTTCTATGATTTTCACACCTAAGGAATGATTTTCCATGCACCATAATCTTAGGTTTTGGATTTAAATTTGACTTGGTCAAATTTGGAAGTTAGTTTGAATGAGTCAAACTAAATTAGAGTTTTATTTTGTTAAAAC
Organism: Cocos nucifera; assembly: GCA_006176705.1. Lineage (NCBI taxonomy): Eukaryota > Viridiplantae > Streptophyta > Magnoliopsida > Arecales > Arecaceae > Cocos > Cocos nucifera. Next base: position 198,061 of record QRFJ01000613.1, read on the forward strand.
TCTCCTCCTCTCTCTATGGAAATAAACCCACGCTCACCCTTGATGTTTGTTGCCCTTTCTTCTTCTCTCTTTGGGCAATGATTTCCTTCTTTCCATGCACAAATATTGTGGGGAGGTGTCCAAGAGTTGGACGCCCCCCAAACTCTTCCTTGGTTCCTTGTTTGACTAGGTCATTTTGACCTAGTCTTCCTATTATTATGGGGCACCATTTTTTGTGGCATCTTTGCATGAAGAATCCCTAGTTTTTCCATTAGAATTCTAGAGCAAATGAAAATAAAAGCTGAAGAAACCAGATCTAGGGTTTTACAGGTAGATCTTGAAAACTTTTTCAAGATCTTGCAATCGAAGACTTAAATAAATCAAATATTTATTTAAATAAATATGTAAACACATAGATCTTAGATCTATTATATGATCAAGATATGATATTAAATTAAAAATTAAAATCGAATAAGAAAGTAAAAGGTTGATCAAATCAACCTAGCTCTACTCTACATCAAATGCAGGTATGAAGTTAATAGATCAGATCTATTATTTGAGCAAGTTAGATGTTCTAACTTGCCGATCCAGGCTTATGGATGAACTCATGAGCTGCACATATATCCAGCCTCTAGGAGTCATCCACACGAGCCTACGATCTTTGATCTAAAGTTCGATGCAGAAAATCAGCACAGCATGCTAGTACTGTGCTGATCCTTCTTTAATGATCAATCCGATGCTTTCTTCCTCGAATTTGGACTCTCCAAAATATGAGAAGAAAGATGAGAGTTTATTGATCTGAGATTCTATCAGAAAAAACTCAAAAAAAAGGAGAGATTGAAAATAAAGCAGCCCTAGAAGAAGACCCTCTTCTTCTTCTCTTTTCTCTCACCTAGACACCTAGTTTGGTAGCTATGGAACCCCCATGCCCAAGGATCCTCTTCCTTTAATTTTTGCACACATCAAACCTCTCCCAATGCTATATATTTCATAAAGAAATCAAAATAAAATTCATCCAATAAATAGAGAAAAAGAAGAGTCCAATTTAGATCAAAATCCTAGACTAGGAATATCCAAACATGAAAAGTTGTTGGGATGCCCAACTCTTGGGTGCCTCCTCCATAATTATTGGCATGGACCAGCAAGGGAGGGTGCACAAAAAAAAAAGATTATTTTTATGGAATAAGAAAAGAATTAATTAAAAGAGGGGGTGGCACTCAAGGGAAGGTGTTTTGGTCAACAAGGATTCTATCTCATAGAATCCTAAGCAAAACTAACTCCTCTTTTGACTTGGTCTTCCAACAAATTGCCTTATGAGAAAAGGATGAGAGTAAGAGGGCATGAGAAGCCATGGGTGTGAAGAATTTTCACATAAGAAATAAAACAAAAAGGGCATGGGGCGTGAGGATTAAGTGGCGCAAGTGATAGGGAGTCCTAGTCACACTAGGACTCCTATTTTGACTTAGTCAAATAAGATCTTTTAACCAAACAAAATCAAGATTAAACCAACCAAATTAAATAAGGCCCTAACCTATTTAAGTACTTAATTAAATTAAATTTAATTTTGATTGATTTTTTAATCAAATTAGAAAATTGGGTTAATCCGAGTCCTAGTTAGACTAGGACTAGTTCTTCCTTGTACTTGGCTTATCCAATAAACCAATTGGACTTGATCCAATCAAGCCCAAACTAAAACTAATTAAATTATATTTAATTAGATATAATCTCAGTCTATTAGCTTAATCAAATTAAGCCAATTAGTAATTTAATTGCTAATCGATCCTCCTACAACACTTGCACTAGGTTAAACACCAATTGTATTGATTGTTTAATCCTAGAACGATTCTTAATCGTTGATCAACCATCCAATCAAATCATAAGCTTTAATGTGTCTGCCCTCATAGGTCCGAATCTAACCCAGTAGCATAGGAATAAATTTTTGTATCAATCAAGGTGACCATCTAGTAATGATATCCGATGAATGGATAGATTGAAGGTGTAGAACACCATCCTTAGAACCCATGTGGATATAGTTTTTATATAATTCATCCCCTTGACCACAATGCTCATAGGACACCTTAGAGTTCAACTGTTAACTCTGATCAGGTTGTCCATATTGTATTTCAAAATATCAAATCCATTTGATGGATTATCCTGGCCAAGATTTTGCTATATTGAAATACAGTGATACATTTTTCTCCAACTCTTAGAGTGGTCAATTCCATCTTGATCACACTTTGACTTTGAAAGTACTTGATTATGCCCAGAAGCCTTCCATTATTGAATTAGAAATTTAGTTAGTCCACTACCAAAGCACAATGAGTTGCTTGCAAGTCACTGAGGTGATCTCAGATCTAAGGGATACTTATACCTATATCCCATCAGAGACATTCTCGATAGCAAGATGCTCTGAAGTTGATCATGTTCATTGATGATGTATCCATACAACTCACCTGTATGCCGTACCAATATCTCCACACTGCTTGGTTAAGAGGACAACCAACCTATATGGCATATAGCATTTTATGCTCGATAGATGTTGTCCTAATTAATAATCTATCATTTGGTCATGAACAAATTTAAGGACTAATCAATAAATCCTCTTTTTATCGAAACTAAACAGTCCTAAGGACTTCATCACAACAATAGATTTCATTAGAAGATATAAACTTATGATGTAAAAGATGCCAAAATATTTTTATTAATTAATAAATTAATTATAATTATAAAATAGCTCAACCATCAACAGACTGACGATTGGCTTTGGAACATAATTTGCAACAACTCCCACTTATCCTAAAGCCACTCGGCATAGTATCTAATATCCATCTTCGACTTATGATTGTCGAACTCCTTGATTGCCAGGGCTTTAATGAAGGGGCCAGCTAGGTTCTTCTTTCTATCGATCTTCTAAAGGTCGACGTCACCACGATCCATGATTTCACGAATCAAATAAAAGCGGCACAGAATGTGCTTTGTCCGTTGGTGTGCCTTCGGTTTCTTTGCTTGAGCTATGGCGCCAGTGCTATTGTAGTAAAGCAGGACTGGACCATCAATGGAGGGTGCTACACCAAGCTCAATGATGAACTTTGTCAGCCACAGCTTTCTTTGTTGCATCTGATGCTACCATGTACTCTACTTCGCAAGTAGAGTCAGTCACTGTATGTTGCTTGGAACTTTTCTAGTAGATGGCTCTACCATTTAGAGTAAAGATATATTTCGATACACTTTTACTGTCATCATGGTTAGATTGACAACTAGAATCTGTAAACCCCATAAGCTTCAGATCTGACTCACCATAAATCAGCCATTGGTCCTTAGTATTTCTCAAATACTTAAGGATGGTTTTAACCACCTTCCAATGATTTTTTCTAGGATCAGACTGGTATCTACTCACCTCTCCTAGTGAGTATGCCACGTCTGGTCTCGTACATGTCATTGCATACATAATAGATCCCACTACCAAAGTATATGGGATTCTACTCATACGCTCTCTCTCTTCAGGAGTTGTCGGATAATCCTTCTTAGAGAGAGAAATTTTTTGGCCTTTTGGAAGATAGTCTTTTTTAGAATTCTCCATGCTAAACCTCTTCAGCATAGGTTCTATGTACATGGATTGAGATATACCAAGCATCCTTTTAGATCTTCATCCTTAGGATGTAGGATGCTTCACCCAAGTCCTTCATGGAGAACTGTGATGATAATCAGACTTTTATTTTTTGTAGTATGGGAATATCATTTCCAATTAAGAGAATGTCATTCATGGACAAAATAAGAAATACCACTGTTGGACCATTTTTCCATTTATAAATGCATGGTTCTTCTCCGTTCTTAATAAAGCCATACATTTTGATCACTTTATCAAAATGCATGTTCCAACTCTGAGATGCCTACTTCAATCTATAAATGGATCTCTGAAGCTTGCACACCTTGGACTCATCTATGGATGTGAACCCTTCAGGTTGTATCATATACATCACTTCAGTCAGCTCTCCATTTAGGAAAGCTGTCTTCATATCCATTTATCCGATCACATAGTCTAGATGGGCAGCAATGGCGAGCATGATCCGAATGGACTTAAGCATTGCCACAGAAGAGAATGTCTCATCATGGTCAATACCATAACATTGACGATACTCCTTGGCAATCAGACAGACTTGATAGGTCTCCACTTTCCATCTGCACCCCTCTTTCTTCTGTAGACCCATTTACATTCAATGGATTTAACCCCTTCAGGTGGGTCAACAATGTCCATACATCATTGACCTTCATGGAATCCATTTCGGATCTCATGGCTTCTAGTCATTTCTTAGAGTCGGGTCTCTACCTCGCATCCATATAAGTGATCAGATCCACATCATTCTCATCGAGTTTGATGGAATCATCATCTTGGACCAAGAATCCATAGTATCTGTCTGGATGGTGTGGAACTCTATTGGATCATCTTAATGGTGCGGGTTCACTAGGCTTCGGATCTGATCTAATCAAATCTAACTTAGGTTCAATATTCTGTGTCGGACTTTCTACCTATTGAACTTCATCAAGTTCAACCTTAGAGGCAACAGTTCTTTCACCAAGAAACTTCTTTTCCAAAAATGTTACTCTAAGACTGACGAACACCTTTTGTTCATTAGCATGGCAGAAATAGTATCTTTTTGTCTCTTTTGGATATTCTATGAATGTACACTTGTCAGAACTAGGTCCAAGTTTGTCTGTAACTAACCGTTTGACATAAGCTGGGTACCCCCAAACTCTAAGGTATGAAAGTGCTGGTTTATGCCCTATCCATATCTCATATAGGGTTTTTGTTGGTGCATCAACTGGCAGCACCTCGCTCTGATACTAATTGATGTTCCATGATATCGCTCGAATGCCAATCATCCTTGGCATCACAAGCCCCGATACCATGTTGCGAAAGCCCCTGATCTTTAGCATGGACCTGAAGGAACCTGTAACGTTCTCTATGGATAGCAAACCACCGATCCTCCACCTAGATTTATGATGGGACACCTTCCTCCTTAGGCTTAAGGGAGATGCCCCCTTCTCTAGGGCTTCTTCAAGAACCCTAGGATGGCAACCCTAGAGAAGAAGAGAGTTCAGGGAGAAAAGGTCTGTATTCCACAGCTTTCACAGCATTCTGAAATCCTAATACAACCTATGTATTTATACATAACCATTAGATCCGACCAAAAAATTTTTCGGTTAATCCAATACATGAAAGCACTCACCGAGCCCATGTACATTCATATCTCATATGCTCTCATCCTCTGAATCTAGACCTGATCCATACATGATTAGCCCCCTTAAGACCTCTTAAACCAGATCCTAAGACCCCTAGGATCATTCCAAACCCTAGCCCAAAATAGACCCTTATGTAACTCTGTCCGTGCACTGAGCTGGCTCAGTCTCAGCACTGAGCCGGATAAGTTCCACTGGGTCGGCTTAGACTGAAACTGAGCCGGCCCAGTCCTGTGTCGTGCCATCCATCCCAAATGCATAGTTCTCTATTTTGCCTGTGCTCTGAGACTTAGCTGACCCAATTTTGGACTGAGCCGGCTAACTTGTAGAAAATTCTTTTTCTACAGCCTTCAAGCTTCGACTTTGGTTTCTTGCTCCACCTTATATCCTAGGTCTCTGAAGCACCAACCAAGCCCCTTGAGGCCCTCAATACCTGAACCTCAAATCCATGAAGAGCTACATGCCGCCTCCACCCTAGGACAACTCCTATCCTAACCTTAGGACCACACCTATCCTAGCCTCTCCAGAGCCCTCATCCTGGCTCCACCCATGGCCTCCCAAGGCTTGGGAGCACCACACCACCTACAATCTCCACCTTGGTGTGCCCAAGCCTTGGCACACCTAGCAACATCCTTCTGCACGATTCTGCTATCCCTGCATGTCCTGATAGCCCCTCATGCTCACCTTGCCACTATTATTCTTCTTCAATTGCTGAGCTCCCTTTGAGGCCTTCGGGATGACCGCCTCCACCGCTGAAGTCCTTGGTTTGTTTCTCTACACCATCTTTAGAGTTTTAGGTATCCTTCTACTTGACAACTGCATCACTTATTCTGAACTTCTCTGGAGATCAAGCAATGTTCCTTTACTAGCACTTGCCGCATATCCTGATGCTCTACCTGACACTATTCCCTCAGAGCCATGCTTATCTCCCAGCATAATTCTCTCCATCTGGATCTGTTCAGCCTTGGCATTGGTGCTAGGATGTCGGTCCTCCCTCTGCACCCCTCTGCTTTGAACTCATGTCATAGCTTCCTCCACCCATGAAGCCAACTCTATCCAGTGCTCCACCTAGAGCTGAAGTCCTCTTGATGCCACAGAAGCTGACTTTATCTCTGAATCCCTTAAGGCCAATCACCCAACACTGCATTGCTGGGCCTACCACTGTATCTCGAACATCGTCGCTGCCCCTTCGGATCCTCTACACTATGCAAACCTGTCTGAAACCATCTCAGATACATTACACCCTACGGGCTCCTTCAAGACCACCAAGATTTCATCCAAATCTTCACTTTCAGTGACTGTACCCTAGGGAATTCCATCCTAGTCCTTCTCTTGTTTTTCTACACCAGCCATCGCTTCAGTTGCGTCTGGAGAACTATCCTCCATCTGAACCGCAACTCTCCTTGGTGCCCCTACAGAAGAAACCTGATCCATGATACTCTCGATTGTCTGAGACTTTTTGGCACTCTCTGAGACCTCCTGGCTCTCACTGAGACCTACTTTCGATCTTTCTGAAAAGCCCCTGACACCATCTACTGAGATACACTACTCGACTACTGCACCGCCGAGCCTCTGTCAGTCCCTATGCCTTAGGGTAGTGCTCCTGCAGCACTCCAGTGCTCCCTGACTCATCTCTATGCCGCTTTACAGCTGCCCAGCCCTAACCTACTGGACCTTCATGGATCATCCATCTCCATCACTCCCAAGGCTCCATAAATCCATGCTCTAGTCGAACCACTGAATACATCTCCGACTTCTTCTCCATCTTTCAGACACCGAAGAATGTATAATCGCTTTTTTAGCCTTCCTTCGACCATTACTCCTTGAAAAACCTCTCTTCAATAGTCCTACCCTATCCATCTTTCTAGAGAACCTTGATGCTCTCTGCTGAGATACCTCTCTTGATTGCTGCATCGTCGAGCTTCTCTCAGCCCTACATCCCCAGAAAAATGCTACTGTAGCACTTTGATGCTCTCCGCCTATCACATAACCGTCATACACCCCAGCCTTTCCACCAAGATGGATTAGCAAATTATGCACCAAATCTTTCCACCTCCACCTTCAACCAGTTGCTCTTGGTTGGCCAAACCATAGCAATAACAAAGATAGATTTGAGACATACCGTAGGATCCTTATGCAGATTTTTGATTTCATCTTGTATGACTTCTTCTTCTCTTCCATGCATCATCAGGCTCTGAAACTTGGCTCTGATACCAGATGTTGGTGCATCTACTGGCATTATCTTGCTCTAATACCAATTGATGTTCCATGATATCGCTCGAACACCAATCATCCTTGGCATCACAAGTCTCGATATCATGTTGCAAAAGCCCCTGATCTTTAGCATGGTCCTAAAAAAATCTGTGACATTCTCTATGGACAGCAAACCACTGATCCTCCACTTGGATCTCCGACTTCTTCTCCATCTTTCAGACACCGAAGAATGTATAATCACTTTTTTAGCCTTCCTTCGACCATTACTCCTTGAAAAACCTCTCTTCAATAGTCCTACCCTATCCATCTTTCTAGAGAACCTTGATGCTCTCTGCTGAGATACCTCTCTTGACTGCTGCATCGTCGAGCTTCTCTCAGCCCTACATCCCCAGAAAAATGCTACTGTAGCACTTTGATGCTCTCCGCCTATCACATAACCGTCATACACCCCAGCCTTTCCACCAAGATGGATCAGCAAATTATGCACCAAATCTTTCCACCTCCACCTTCAACCAGTTGCTCTTGGTTGGCCAAACCATAGCAATAATAAAGATAGATTTGAGACATACCGTAGGATCCTTATGCAGATTTTTGATTTCATCTTGTATGACTTCTTCTTCTCTTCCATGCATCATCAGGCTCTGAAACTTGGCTCTGATACCAGATGTTGGTGCATCTACTGGCATTATCTTGCTCTAATACCAATTGATGTTCCATGATATCGCTCGAACACCAATCATCCTTGGCATCACAAGTCTCGATATCATGTTGCAAAAGCCCCTGATCTTTAGCATGGTCCTAAAAAAATCTGTGACATTCTCTATGGACAGCAAACCACTGATCCTCCACTTGGATCTATGATGGGGCACCTCTCTCCTTGGGCTTGAGGGAGATGCGCCCCTTCTCTAGGGCTTCTTCAAGAACCCTAGGGCGGTAACTCTAGAGAAGAAGAGAGTTGAGGAAGAAAAGATCTGTATTCCACAGCTTTCATAGCATTTTGAAATCCTAATATAACCTATATATTTATACATAGCCAATAGGCCCGACCAAAAAACTCTCTGGCTAACCCGATACATGAAAGCACTCATCAAGCCCATATACATCTATGTCTCGCATGCTCTCATCCTCTAGATCTAGACCCAACTCATATATGAATTAGCCTCCTTAAGACCTCTCAAACCAGGCCTTAAGATCCCTAGGATCATCTCAGACCCTAGTCCAAAATAGACCCTCGCATAACTCTATCGACGCACTGAGCTGGCTCAGTCTCAGCACTGAGTCGACTGAGTTCCACTGGGTCGGCTTAGTCTGAAAATGAGCTACCCCAGTCCTGAGCCATGCCAGCAGTCCCAAATGTGTAGCTCTTGATTTTGCCTATGCTCTGAGACTTAGCCAAACCAATTTTGGACCGAGCTTGCTAACCTACAGAAAATTCTTTTTTTGTAGTCTTCAAGCTTCGACTTTGGTTGCTTGCTCCACCTTGTATCCCAGGTCTTCGAAGCACTAACCAAGCCCCTTAAGGCCCTCAATACCTGAACCTCAAGCCTATGAAGAGCTACATGCTGCCTCCACCCTAGGACAACTCCTATCCTAGCCCTAGGACCACAGCTATTCTTGCCTCCTTAGAGCCCCACCCTAGCTCCGCCTATGGCCTCCCAAGGCTTGGGAGCACCACACCACCTACAGTTTTAACTACAGACTTACTTAGAATCATATTTAATAGATAACAAGCTGATTCGAATGCATATCTCTAGAAGGATATCAGTAAGCTGGCAAATCCCATCATGGATCGGACCATGTCTAACAAAGTCTAATTCATCCTTTCAAACACACCATTATGCTGTGGTATTTCAGGAGGAGTTCATTAGAAAAAAAAATTATTTTCTCCTAGATATGTGAGAAACTCATTAGAAAGGTATTCTCCTCCTTGATCAGATTGAAGCATTTTAATACTCCTCTCAGTTTATTTTTCTACTTCACTTTGGAATCATTTGAATATTTTAAAAGAATATGATTTATATTTTATCAGATAGACATATCCATATCTGGATAGATCATCTATGAAAGTGATGAAGTAGACATATCCACCTCTGACACTTGTACTTATTGATCCACATACATTAGTATGTACTAGACCTAAGAGATCATTGGCTCTCTCACCTTTTTCAGTAAAAGATGATTTGATCATTTTACTAAGAAGACAGGATTCATAGGTTGGAAGTGATACACAATCATTGATTTTGAGGATTTCCTCTTGAGTCAATCAGTTTATCCTATTCATGTTTATATGACCTAGCCTACAGTGCCATAAGTAAATATCTAATACACTATCTAATCTAGGGTGCTTGCTAGTAGAATAGACTATATTAATAGGTTGTGATAACATATATACACCATTATTCAATTGTCCATAGAAAGCAGTAACACCATTCATAATGACATTACATAGTCATTTTTTTTATTAAAATTTCATAATTATTGATGACCAAAAGGCCCACAGAAATGATATTTAAAAAAAAACTAGAATAGAAATGACAATCACTAAGAATAATAGTATAAGATTCAAATACAAGTTTTAAAATTTCTAAAGTTAGAACTAGAACTGATCTTTTATCTCCAACATTTAGGAATCTCTTGCCTTACCCAAATCTTCTACAGACCTACAACCCCTGCAACAAATTGCAAATATGGTAAGAGCTACTAGTATCCAATATCCAGTCAGTAATATCATGAATAAAAAAATTGTAAGGAGTTATCATATAAATACCTTGCCCAGCAATAGCTTGTTTCTTTCTCTACCTGTTCGAGTCTAGGGAGGCAATGTACTGAGGACAGTTTCTCTTTCAGTAATCCCACTTCATGTAAAAGAAGCAATTAGCTTGACTCTTATCGGATCGCTCTTCCTGGTCTGGCCCTGCATTGATGTCCGAGCCTGAACTTGCGCCTTCTTTGTTTTCTTCTTCTTATTATTCTTTCCTTTCCTAAAGGGTCGAGAACCAAAAGATGAACCTTCCACTCAGTTCACCAACTCTTTATTGAGCTGGTGTTCCTTCTCAAAGTTCTGAAGTAACCTCAGTAAGCCATGGTAGTTTACTTATGGATTTGTCATTCTATAATGAGTTAGGAAAGAAAGATAGGACTTTGGCAGCGAGTTCAGTATTGCATTTTTCCCAAGTTGTTCATGCAAGAAAAAACTGAGTTTGCTCAAGTGCTCTACCAGCTCGATCATATACATTACATGATCAGTGACAGAGGCTCCATCATGCATTCTGACATTGAAGATGGTGCAACTAGTCTTGTGCCTCTCAACATCATTGGATGTGCCAAAAGAATCCTTCAACACTTGAAGTATTTCATTTGGCTGCGCTGTCTCAAACTTGCAACTAAACTCATCACTCATCGTAGCTAGCATAATGCAGTGCATCGTGGTTCGATCATTAAGCCACTTCTGATAAGTATTTCTGACTGTTCCAGTGCATTGGCAGCTGACTCCTTAGGTGTAGAATCCGTCAGCACATATAGGATCCATTCATGCTTCAGAATAATCTTCAACTTTTGGTACCAGCTATTGAGTTGCTTTCCACCAACTTATCATCGTCCAACAATGATCGGAGCGATAGGAAAGTGGCCAAGTCTGCACAAAGAAAAATCAAAATCTAATTAGTAATTGATTCATTAAATCTAAAGACTTGGGCTTTAATCAAAAGATTTTTCCCACTATTTTATTCGAATTGATAGCCTCTACCTCCAATTTGAGAAATTACATTAATTTCTTAGTGGGTACTAGAATCCACATAGACTGTACACGAGTCCAACTTTGGTTGGCCCACCCATGTATATGTAAGGGTAGGTTCATAATCAATTATTTCTCTAAATAATTTTTAGTAATTAAATTTTATCCTAGGCCCTGATCAGTTGACTTTGGCCTTCTCAGAAAAAGGATCAATTAGGTCCAATAATTAACATGACCATACTTAGCCCATCTAACCAATGAACGATCAGGCCCAAGTTTGGTTGGCCCACCTGACCACCATTTAGAAAGATGTATCCAAGAGATCATATAATGAATGATAATTCCATTAATTGATAAGCACCAAGTCTTTGGGCCTCCAATGATTATTTAACTGATGGACTCATTATCATCCACTTTAATGGAAGGCTATAATCTAGTTATCATATAACTATTTCATTTTAGGGATCTAATAATTTTAGAGAATTTAATTTATAGAAGCGAGTAGGTCAGATTAACCAGCTTGTCATGATCCTCCCACTAACTTCACCAAGTCAGCTTAAGGAAGATCATTAATAGGTTGGTCTAGGAGCACCTAAATCAATCAAATTGATTTACCTAGCTGACAAGGGTTAGCTCGAATAGTTAAGCGATCTGATCAAAATATAATCTTACCAAGAGGCCAGGTAAGTTTGATTAGTGGAAGGGTCTGCCAGGCTTACCTTAGACACCATAGCCAGGTAAGTGAGCTGCCAATTAAAAACCACCGATTTAGTTTACATTAGACACCAACTGGTTTAATTAGTTTCAATTAGATCAACCTAACAGTTTGTGTTAGACCCCATAGCCAAGAATCAAGTCCATCTTGGGTCTTGTTAAAGACATGGACTTGACCAACTACAACTATTGCAATTGATGTAGAGAATCCTTGACCTAATCTAAAATAACAATTGATTAGATTTAGTCAATTCTCTAATTAAGTCCATTTTTTAATCTAACCCTAGGTGTAACCCAATTAATGGACCTAATCCCCATTAACCCATTAACCCAATGTGTTATGATTCGTGTCATAGGATCTTCAATTTACAATCCTAGAACCTAATCAAATAACTTCTTAATTCTTAATTAAGTTTTGGACTGAGGTTTGGGATTTGGCTTTTTGAAAATAGTTTTCATATATATAAAATATTTTTACAACATGGTTCTATCAACTAAGTTGCATATTTGATTCAGAATCAATATGCAAGTAACATAAATATGAAACTATTTTAGATCTAATCTAAACAGGTTCGTGTAATTGAAATAGTTTCAATAATAATCAATCATAAATCTTGCTAGATCAAATCTAACATATTTATGAAGATTAAAACTAGATTAAAATATTTTTAATTAGATTATAAAATCTCTTAGATCTAATTTAAAATTTTATGATCAATATTTTAGATCAGCATGTACTAGGACAACCTATTCACTATAAGGGGTAAACCTGACAGCAGAACAACTTTATGATAGTTCGTGCAATTTAAAATATTTTATTTTTAAATCTAAAATTATTTTAAATCTATTAGATCATGAATAAAATTAGATCAAATTTAATAAACTTATGATTAGAGTCAGATCATCACGTGCTTGGACAACCTATTCACTGTAAGGGGTAAACCATACAGCTGGTCAACCTCCAGTCAGACCATATGAAGGCCTCTGATTGAGAACAAACTACTTTGGCTCAGTCAGGACAACTAATTTATGATAGCAAAAGAAGAACGTTAGGTTCAATCGAGTGCTAGCACGATTTTCTTGAACCTAATTGAATCTCATTCAGATCAATTGAACTGGATCAGTTCAATTTATGATCACCAGATTCAAACCCTTGTTTGTGTGACCCAGTTAGGTTTAGTTCTGTATGGTAATGGGATATGTCATGATCTCTATCATCGACATCATCGAAACTTCTTTTGATGGATCAAAACTCTTCTGATTCAAACAGCTAGAATGATCGATCATCTAAATCATTCTAATTGCTCCCAAAATCCACCAGTGACACCTAGCAGTATATGGTGGCAACCCATCAGAGCTGATTGTGAACCTCTTGGTGCAGCTACCTATATGATTAAGTCCTTCTATCTCTAGCCCAGATCAGATTAGGGTTAAGGTAAACTCGTCAAACCCTAGTTTCTATCATATGATGTAATCATTCGATTCGAGTTTGATGTGAAAATCTAAATAGAAACTCTTTCTATTATTTCACTCTACCATGGCCATGGACTTTTGGACTTGATTCTCATGATTATCATAGGGCTGCTCCTCTACCATCGAGGTAGATAGATTCCATCTTGATGCAATCCAGTTCCTACAATGAACATGCTATAGCCAACATACACCTTAGGATTTCGAATGGCTAGGAGACCGAGTAATGGTGTAGTCAAACTATAACACCCTCAAGGTGAACTGCCGATGCACCTTCAGGTCAAAGAACCAGAACACACTACTACAGCATCGAGTCAGTCATTGACGAGAAGGTAGACTCCCTAATGACTACTCGAGGTGGTCACGCTCAGTGCCCTCGTTCTCTAACGAGTACCTGTACTCTCGCTCTGGTGTCTCCACACCGTAGACTTAAGACTCATCTACTAAAGAGAAGTGATTGTACACCAACCTTCCGGATCAATCACCATCCTCGTGATGATCCTATGGTTGGGAGCATTTTATGAGTTAATAATGATTATTCATGTCTTAAATTTTCAACTCTTGAAAATATGAATTATCATTACCATTAACTCAAAGGATGTATCACAGACACTAAATACACATATGTGATAGAAAATAACCCATTTTATTTATTATAGTCAATAATTATAATTTTGCCCCTAGAAGTGTATTACAAGTGTCAGCCAATTCTGGCTTCTAGGGCACATATATCTAACAATCTCCCACTTATCCTAAAGCCAATTGGCTATAAGTCTAAGTCCCATCTTCTCAAGGTGGGCTTCGATCCTCTGCTGGCCCAATGGCTTTGTAAGTGGGTCTGCCACATTATCTGTGGAGTTGACTCTCTTGACCTCGACGTAATTCTTCTCGAGGTAATTACGGATGAGATGGTATCGCCGCTCAATATGCTTGGATTTTTGGTGAGACCTCGGCTCCTTAGTAAGGGCTATGGCACCATTGCTGTTGCAGTATAGAGGAATGGCATCTGATGGCATTACTCCAATTTTTGTAGCAAACTTCTTGTACCAGAATGCTTCCTTCGCAACCTCTGATGCAGCGATATATTCTGCTTCCATGGTGGAATCTGCTATCATCATTTGCTTGAAACTCTTTCAGCTAACAGCACCATCATTGCACATAAACAGACTCCCAGATGTTGACTTTTGATCATCTATATCGGACATGAAATTCGAGTCTGTGTATCCTTGGACTTGGAGTTCTCCATTACCAAAGACCAACATCATATCCTTAGTTCTTCTCAAGTACTTAAGGATACATTTCACAGAAGTCCAGTGTTCTTCACCTGGATTTGATTGATATCTGCTTGTGACACTCACAGCATGGGCTATATCAGGTCGTGTACATAGCATGGCATACATGAGGCTCCCTATTGTAGAAGCATAAGGGATCTTGCTCATACGTTCTATTTCCTCAGGTGTGCTGGGGCACATCTTCTTGAAAAGATGAATACCATGTCTGAAGGGTATTAATCCCCTCTTAGAGTTTTCCATACTAAACCTCTTTAGTACTTTCTCTACGTACATCTTCTGTGAAAGTCCTAGCATCCTATTCGGTCTATCCCTATAGACCTTAATTCCTAGAATAAAGGATGCTTCGCCTAGGTCTTTCATGGAGAATTCCTTGGACAACCATAATTTGATTGTTGTCATCATGGGAATATCATTCCCAATAAGGAGGATGTCATCCACGTACAATACGAGGAAGACAATAGCGCTCCCACTGACCTTTTTGAAAACACATTGTTCCTCTTCGTTTTTGATGGAACCAAATATTTTGATTACATCATTGAAATGAGTGTTCCAGCTCCGAGATGCTTGCTTAAGTCCATATATGGACCTTTGCAGCTTGCAAACCTTCTGATCAGTATCACTGGATGTGAAACCTAGCAACTGTTCCATATAGATATCTTCCTCAAGATATCCATTTAAGAATGCCATTTTCATGTCCATTTGCCATATTTCATAATCGAAATAGACTGCAACGGCAAGCAATGTGCGGATGGATTTTAGCATAGCCACTGGGAAAAAGGTATCCTGATAGTCAATGCCTTCGCATTGACTATAACCTTTTGCCACTAGTCTAGCCTTGAATGTCTCCACATTCCCATCTGCACCAATCTTTCTCTTGAAGATCCATTTACACCCAATAGGTACTATACCTTCTGGTGGATCTACCAAGGTCCAGACTTGGTTTGAGTGCATCGAGTCAATTTCTGACTGCATTGCCTCTAGCCATTTCTCAAAGTCGATATCTGATATCGCCTCATTGTAGGTTTTGGGATCATCACCATGAGCACCATTGCCTACGAGGAACATTTTCTCTACGTCCTCTGAAATAATACCTAAGTATCTCTCAAGGGGATGGGAAACTCTTTCCGATCTACGAGGTGGAGGAGGTAGTGTTCTTATTGGCTCAACCTGATTTGGTTCCAATTGGTCCTTAGCTCATTGTACTTATGAGACTTTCTCATCAAGCTTGATCTACCTTCCAATGCCGCTATCTTGAATAAACTATTTTTCAAAAAAGATGGCATGTCGACTCACAATCACATTGTGGTCTTTCTAAAATGTAGAAATAGTATCCTAATGACTCTTTAGGATATCCTATGAATCGAGCTCTAAAGGACCTAAACTCTAACTTGTCTGCTTGTTGTTTTTTGACGTGAGCCGGACAACCCCAAATTCTGAGATGACTCAGACTTGGTTTCTTACTATGCCATATCTCATACGGTGTGGTAGGAACGGTTTTAAAGGAAACCCTATTCAGTAGATAAATTGAAGTTAACAATGAGTGTCCTCAAAGGAAATCAGGGAGGTCTGTGAAGCTCATCATGGATCGAACCATATCCAATAGGGTTCGATTTCTCCATTCTGAAACCCCATTGAGTTGAGGTGTTCCTGGTGGAGTCCATTGAGAGACTATGCCATTTTTATTTAGATAGTCTAGGAATTCCCAGCTAAGGTATTCACCTCCTCGATCTGATCGAAGAACCTTAATGGATTTTTCTAGTTTGTTTTTCTACTTCATGTCTGAATTCTTTGAACTTTTCAAAAGCTTCAGACTTGTGTCTCATAAGATACACATACCCATACCTAGATAGATCATCGGTAAAGGTAATGAAGTAGACAAAATTGCCTCTAGCCGGCACATCAAATGGGCCGCACACATCAATATGTACTAGGGCAAGGAGATCTGTGGCCCTCTCCCCATGTCCAACAAAAGGGAGTTTGGTCATTTTGCCTTGAAGGCAGGATTCACAAGTTGGATATGACTCGGAAGTCAATGGACTCAATAGTCCATTTTTCTCCAATTTGTTGATCCTATCTTCTGCTATATGACCTAATCTCAGGTGCCATAGATATCTATCATTTGGACTATCCCTAGGTCGTTTGGCATTCATGTTTTGCTCGATAGTTAGAATAGGTACATCAATATGTAGCTGATAAAGACCATTAATAAGAAAATCATTTGCAATTTTATTTCTTTCATAAAGAATGTTACAATGGTCCTTAAAGAAGGTAATCACATAGCCTTCTTGTGCTAAGCATGAAACAGAAATCAAATTCCTGCTAGCTGCAGGCACATAATAACAGTCTTTCAAAACTAAGTCTAAACCAGATGGTAATCGAAGAGGGTATATTTCCCATGGCTACTGCAGCAACTCTTGCTCCATTACCGATGTGTAGGATCATGTCTCCATCCCTCAACCTCCTGCTATCCTCAAGATCCTACATGAAAGTGCACAGATGAGCACTAGAACTAGAGTCAAGCACCCAACTGGATGTAGAAGAAACCGTAAGGTTAGACTCAATAACGAGCATACCTCCAGAAGGACCTTCCTTCTTATTCTTCAGAATGGCCAGGTAAGTAGGGCAGTTCTGCTTCCAATGGCCGTCGCTGTTGCAATGGAAATACTTTCCTTTGACATCAGCCCTTTTCTTTGGTTCTGCCTTCTTCTTCTTTGCTCCTTCCACCTTCTGCTTTTTCACAGACTTTTTTTTCTTTCCATAAGACTTTCTTTTGGAAGAAGTCCGTTCCATAGCAAGAACCGAGCCTTTAGAATCTTTCATAGAAAGCTCAGCGGTAACCAGCATATTCATTAATTCGGCCAAGAAATTTTGAAGTTTATGCATGTGGTAATTCACGTTTTGGGTTTCTGATTAAGGACAAACACACAGCACCCCTACACATCATAAGATCACCCCATCGAATGGGAAGAGATGGCCTTTAAATTCTTCTTCGTTCTTATGATCGGACGGCCAAGAGGAACGCCTTAATCAGGAATATGCAATACTACAAATTAGTTTTAGATCTATATCATATATCTCATATACAAATCAGATCTAAACATGGCATATTTTGCATACATCTCATGTATCGAATCATGCATATTTTCAGATCTAAATTATCTCATAATAATCTAAAAAATTAGATTTAAATTGATCTAATCAAAATAAATTCTAATCTAGATAATTATGTAGAACTATTCTACAACTAGTCTAGACATGCATCAATCATATCTCATATGATATTTAAAATTAAATAATTTTTATTTACTATTTTTTAGATGTTATTATAACCATTACAATATCAAAAAATAGTAAATAAATAGATCTAAAATATGATTTAATTAGATTAAATTAAAAACATGCAAGACTATTCTATAGAACTATTCTATTTTAGAACTAGTCATGCATATTTTCTAATCTTAGATCCAAATCATTTAATTTTAATTTTTTTGATTTTAGATCTGATCACATCTCATGTGACATCTAAAATCATTTATTTTCTAATTAAAATAAATTTAAAATTAGATCTAAATACTTTTAGAACCTTGGCTCTGATACCAGTTGAAGGAAAATCCTGATTTTCTGGATCCAGGTTCGTTCAGATCTGATCAGATCAAGAGATATATTTCAAAATTTTTTTTTTTGATCTAGATTAGATCTAAGATATTTTAGATTTAATTATTATTATTTTAAAAATTAAATAAAATCTAGATAAATTAAATCAAATTTAATTTATCTTGATATGGGTAATCCTATTACCCGTTGATGATCCTGTATGCAGTGGAGGGTTCTGGATCTAGCCACGCAAGTGCAATCAAAAATCCAAAACTTCTTTTGGACGTGGAGAGGAAGGGGAGAAGGTGGTTTGGCATGGAGGAAGAGGGGAGAGGCAGCCTTGGGCGTGGGGAATTGTGATTCCTTTCAATCAGTTCATATCACAATCTGGGTTGGGCGCAGGATCTTATTTATAGACTGTCTGTGATCCAACTTCTCTTCTTCCCAACCAATCATAACTCTTTATGAAATCAGATCTAAATCTGATTGGTGGGAATAGAGTCCCTTGGATTCCTCCTTAGAGGGTGCCTAAGACCAGTCAAAGTTGGTTCTTAGGAGAACTCTAATTGGAATCCAAAAAGGAGATGGAGTCCCTATCCAACAGGGACTCCTAGGCGCCTCCAACTTGGGCACACGCCAAGGGTGGCGTGCGCCCTCTTCCTTGCCTAGGATTCTGGCAGGGGGACAGGCCCCCACCAGCTCTCCAATAGGTGCGTGACATGTGGTCAAAAGTCAAAGTGTCAATGGTCAATATTTGACCAGTCAAAGGTAGACTTTTGACCAAAGTCAAAGAACAAGAAATGGCAGGTGACCAAAAATGGCAGGTAATGTCTTACAAAATAAGACAACCTTTTCTAACTTGGACAACCTCCAGTCAGACCATATGAAGGCCTCTGATTGAGCACAAACTTTTTTGGCTCAGTCAGGACAACTAATTTATGATAGCAAAAGAAGAACGTTAGGTTCAATCGAGTGCTAGCACGATTTCCTTGAACCTAATTGAATCTCATTCAGATCAATTGAACTGGATCAGTTCAATTGATGATCACCAGATTCAAACCCTTGTTTGTGTGACCCAGTTAGGTTTAGTTCTGTATGGTAATGGGATATGTCATGATCTCTATCATCGACATCATCGAAACTCCTTTCGATGGATCAGAACTCTTCTGATTCGAACAGCTAGAATGATCGATCATCTAAATCATTCTAATTGCTCTCAAAATCCATTAGTGACACCTAGCAGTATATGGTGGCAACCCATCAGAGCTGAATGTGAACCTCTTGGTGCAGCTACCTATGTGATTAAGTCCTTCTATCTTGAGCCCCGATCAGATTAGGGTTAAGGTAAACTCATCAAACCCTAGTTTCTATCATATGATGTAATCATTCGATTCGAGTCTGATGTAAAAATCTAAATAGAAACTCTTTCTATTATTTCACTCTGCCATGGCCATGGACTTTTGGACTTGATTCTCATGATTATCATAGGGCTGCTCCTCTACCACCGAGGTAGATAGATTCCATCTTGATGCAATTCAGTTCCTACAATGAACATGCTATAGCCAACATACACCTTAGGGTTTCGAATGGCTAGGAGATCGAGTAATGGTGTAGTCAAACTATAACACCCTCAAGGTGAACTGCCGATGCACCTCAGGTCAAAGAACCAGACACACTACTGCAGCATCGAGTCAGTCATTGATGAGAAGGTAGACTCCCTAATGACTACTTGAGGTGGTCACGCTCAGTGCCCTCGTTCTCTAATGAGTATCTGTACTCTTGCTTCGGTGTCTCCACACCATAGACTTAAGACTCATCTATTAAAGAGAAGTGATTGTACACCAACCTTCCGGATCAATCACCATCCTCGTGATGATCCTATGGTTGGGAGCATTTTATGAGTTAATAATGATTATTCATGTCTTAAATTTTCAACTCTTGAAAATATGAATTATCATTACCATTAACTCAAAGGATGTATCACAGACACTAAATACACATATGTGATAGAAAATAATTCATTTTATTTATTATAGTCATAATTATAATTTTGCCCCTAGAAGTGTATTACAAGTGTCAGCCAATTCTGGCTTCTAGGGCACATATATCTAACATATTGATCGTAGCTTAGTAGTCGAGCCCGAGTCTTTAGCTAGACTAAATAAAAATTAATAAAATGATTGATGTCTAAGATAAATTTGGCATCCCAGATCGGTGGTTTTTAATTAGCAGTCCACTTACTTGGCCATTTTTGATGGTGTCTAACGCAAGCCTTGGTAGATCCTCCCATCGATCTTAGTTACCTAGCCAATGTGTTTAATTAGGTCTTGATTAGGTTCTTATTATTTCGTGCTAACCCATGTCACATAGGAAATCAGTGAGATTAATTTTATTCAGTAAGACTGATCTAGGTGCCCCTGGACCAATATTGATCCTACTCCTTATAAATGACTTGAGAAGTGAATGGGAGGACTTGACTCGGTGAAGTCAGTGGAAGCAAATTGGTTCATATCCTTTCTATCCTTAAATTATAAATAATTTTAAATTTTCTAAAATTATTAGGTCCTTAAAATGATAAAGTTATAGAGATAACGGAGTCATAGCCTCCCATTAAGTTGGATGATAATGGATCCATTAACTCAATAATCATTGGAGGCCTAAAGGCCTGGTGTTTATTGGCTAATGGAATTATCATTCATAATATGATAACTTGGAAGTGTCTCTCTAATGGTGGTTAGGTTGGCCAACCAAAGTTGGGCTTAATAATTTGTTGGTTAGATGCACGAAGTATGGTCATTTAATGGTTAGACTTAAACGGATCCTTACAGTGAAGGCCAAAGCCTATTGATTAGGTTTTTAGTGCAAAAATAAATTACTGAAAGTTGTTTGGAGAAATAATTGGTTAATGAACCTACCCATAGATGCACATGGGTTGGCCAACCAAAATTAGGCTCATGTGCAATCTATGTGGATTCCAGTACCTACTAGAAAATTAAAGTAATTCTCCAAATTAGAGGTAGAGGCTACCAATTCAAATAAAATAGTATAAGAACCTTAAGACTAAAGTCCAAGTCTCTAGGCTTAAAATAATTCATATACATTAAGTCTATATTCTATTTTCTCACTGTATAAGGCTAAAACCTAATTGCTCCAATGATTGTTAGACAATGATGACTTATGGGATCCAACTTTGATAATTAGTATCAAAAGTTGAATTTAATTTGGCAGTACGAATGGGTTCGTATTGGAGCTTCTATGTCTAGTCAAAATAATTAGTCCAAAATTGATCCAAATCAGGCATAGTGCTTCTACTGTTAGAAGCAGGATTATAGAAAGAAGAATTGTCTTACTTTTCTTAACCATAATAGGCTGAACAAGAGAAAAGAGCAAGAGTTGCTTATCAAGGATGTTATATGATAACATCTTAAAATTTTTCTATATGTAATTCTAATAGCTAGGTATAGGATATCGGTAGTCCTATGCAATTTGTTGCAAGAATTTTAGGTAAGCAGAATGTTTGAAAATAGTAAGAAATATTTGAACGTTAGGGATGAAAGTCCTATTCCAATCTAAGCTTTAAAAATTGTAGTGATTGTCACTATTGTCTATCATTATTATAAATATGATCTCTGTTGGCCTTTTGATCAGAGATGGTTATCATTTATCAATAAAGAAGATTATTTTGATATCATTATGAATAATATTATAATAATACATGGATAATAAAAAAATAATATTTAATAATTATATAGCCTATTAAGTATAATGTACATATTTAATAAACATCCAAGTTAGATTATATCATGGATGTCTACATTTGGCATTATAGGCTTAGTCATCTTGACAAGAATAGGATAAATAGGTTAGCTTGAGAGGAAAACCTTGATAGTAATAATTGTGAATCATTGATAGCCTGTGAGTCTTGTCTTCTTGGGAAGATGACAAAGTCACCTTTTAATGAAAAAGGTGAAGGAGCCAATAAAGTTTCAAGTCTCATACATAGTGATGTATATGGACCTATGAACTTAAGTACCAAAGGAAGATATTAATATTTTATTATAGACGATCTATCTAGGCATGGGTGCATTTGGCTTGAATCATATGAAATATTCAAATGATTCAATAATAAAATAGGAAAATAAATTAAAAATAATATTAAAACTCTTCGATCAGATCGAAGAGGCGAATACTTATCCAGTAAGTTTATGACATATCTAGGAGAGAATAGGATCTCTCTCAGTGAATTTCTTTTCAAAACATTGTGTATCTGAGAAGAGAGATTGAACTTTGTTAGACATGGTTCAATTCATAAGAAGGTTCACTTATTTGCCTGTTTCAAGATTGTGCTCTTGTGACTAATAGTTTTACTTTGAAAATATACTGAGTAAATCTGTTATAAATCTTCATACGGGATATGGATCGAGCATAGACCTAGACTCTCTCACCTTTAGGTTTGGGGTTGATCGGCCTATGACATAGGTTTGCACACAGATAAACTTGAATCCTGGTCCAATAGGTATTTAAGGATTATTAATTCTACCATACTGAAGAATATAAGATGTTCATCAGTAGAAGGATATTCCTTTTGGAAAGGAGTTGCTTAGAGAAGGAACTGATGCCTATCAAGTTGAACATTGATTGGTAGAAAAGAACTGATATAATCTAGTAAACTTACATAATAGGATTTGATAAGATCAAACCTGGAGCCCATTAAAGTAGCACCTTTAAAGTGATCCGGTAGAGTACCACATTAACTGGATAGATACTTCAATGTCTAGGTCTTGGATGGTGATCTTGTTGAGCTCAATGAGAACAACAAGAATCAAATCACCTATAAGGATGCAATACAATGGTCTGACTTTGAGAAGTGGCTTGGAGCCATATAATCCAAATTGAAGTTCGTGAAAATCAATAGTGTGTGGACACTAGTTGATTCACCTGAAGGGATAAAATCCATTGGATGTCAATGAATTTTCAAAAGGATCAGAGTAGCGCAGATAGAAAGGTAAAGACCTATAAAGCCGGTTTGGTTATTATCTCAATTTTGGAACATACATTTTGAATGTATGTCTTTGTCATGAACAAAGATAAATCCTGTATTTGTAAGTAGGCAAAATATTCTATAGTGTTATTCCTTGTCTTATCTGTGGATGAAATTTTTTTAATCGAGAATCACATTCCAGCATTGCAAGAAATAAAGATTTGGCTGTCATCTAATTTCTCCATGTTCAAAATTAGATGTAGTATACTCACTAATGGTAGTGAGTAGATACCAATCTGATCTAAGTGAGAACCATTGAAAGATTGTATAGACAATCCTTAAGTATTTAGAAAATACTAAGATCCAGCGACTCAAATATGAAAATACTAACTTAAAACATGTGGATGTTTTAATTTCAGTCTGAATAAGATGACAACAAGAAAGTATCAGGTCATACCCTAATTGTAGGAGCAATTTGTTAGAAAGGTTTCAGGTAGGATACTTTAGCCTATCAATTAGTGATGTAGAGTATATCGTGGCATATGATGCTGTCATATAAGCTATGTAGTTGTTGAGGTTCATTAGCAGGTTGGGAGTGGCACCTTGCATTGATGGTCCAGTTCTATCATAGCACTAGAGCCATAGCTTAGGCTAAAGAATCGAAGGACCAGCATATTCTGCATCACTATCACCTTTGATTTTAGATCAGGATGACGTCAATTTTTGGAAGATCGATGAAAAAGAAGAACTTGACTGAACCATTTGCTAAGACCTTGGAACTAAAAAGTTCTACGAACACAAGTGAAAGATACGATATTTAATATCATTTTGATTAGCTTTAGTCCAAGCGAGAGTTGTTGAAAAATATGTCCTAAAGCTAATCATCTAAGTGTTAGATGATTGAAATTAGTATATGAATTATCTAATAATAATAGTTATTTGGTTGATTCATCATAGAAGTTCTATCTTTCTTAAATGAACTCTTAAATTATGATGAAGTTCTTAGAACCACAGTCAATTGATAAAGGAGGATTTATCGGATGGTTCTTAAATTATTCACGACCAAATGATAAGTTATTAATAAGGATGATAACTTATTGAATGTAGGTCACTGTATGCCATATGCATTGGCTATCCTCGTAATCAAGTGGTGTGGAGACACTGGTATGGCATCCAGGTGGAATGTAGAAGTATATTTGCATTGAACGTGATTAATATAACACTCTATTATTAAGAGTAGCTAGTTAAGGCCAATGGATATACGTATCCCTTTGATCTGAGATTACCATGGTGACTTACAAGCAACTCACTATATTTTGGTGCTGGACTGTCTATATTTTTAATATAGATTTGAAAGATTTTTTGGATACAGTCAAGTACTTGTGAAGTTGGTGTGTGAGTCAAGATGGGATTGACCACTCCTGATTTGCTTTAGGAAGAGAATGTCTTGTTGTGTTTTAATTTAGCAAAACCTAGGCCTGGGTAATCCTCGTGAGGAGTCATAAAATTTATAAAATTTTGAGACATAATAGAGATGACTTGTATGAGTGTTGACAGCATACTCAAAGTTATCTTGAGCATTATTGGTCATAGGAATGAATTATACGGTAATGTTGCTTTGCATACATTCGATCTATCCGGATGTTGGAAACCATTGCTAGATGGTTTCTTCGACTGGTATAGGAATTGATTTCTATGCTACTGGCTTAGATTCGAACCTATAGAGTCACACACATAGGAGGTTGTAACTTAGTCAGATGGTTAATCGATGATTGATAATCATTCTAAGATTAAACATTCAACGATTGATGTTTGACCTAATGCAAGTATTGCAGGAGGATCGATTAGCAATTGGATTGTCATTTTGGCTCAATTTGATTGAGCAATCGGGCTAAGATCAAATCTAATTGAATTAGTTTCAATTAGAATTGGTTTGGACTTAACTAGATTAAGTTTAATTGGTTTATTGGATATGCCAATTGCAAGAAAAAAATAATTCCTAGTTGAACTAGGATTTGAGTCCACCTAAATTCTAATTGAGTTAGGATTTAAATTGGATTTAAATATGGTTTAAACCTAACTTAATTAGATTTCTAGTTAGACTAGGATCACCCATAATTAGGCTTGCACTAATCTTATTTTAAATGGGTTAACAATTGATTTGACCTAGTCAATACACAAGAATCCTAGTTAGACTAGGATTCCTTGTTTCTCCCTTACACCGCTTTAGAAGTTCCACACCCACTATTTTTATTTCTTGATTTTTCTATGATTTCCATGCCAAAGGAATGATTTTCCACACCTCATAGTCTTAGGTTTTGGATTTAAATTTGACTTGATTAAATTTGGATGTTAGTTTGAATGAGTCAAACTAAATTAGAGTTTTATTTTGTTAAAACTCTCCTCCTCTCTCTATGGAAATAAACCCATGCCCACCCTTGATGTTTGTCGCCCTTTTTTCTTCTCTATTTGGGTGATGATTTCCTTCTTTCCATGCATAAATATCGTGGGGAGGCATCCAAATAAATATTGTGGGGAAGCATCCAAGAGTTGGATGCCCCCCAAACTCTTCCTTGTTTGACTAGGTCATTTTGACCTAGTCTTCCTATTATTATGGGGCACCAGTTTTTGTGGAGTCTTTGCATGAAGAATCCCTGGTTTTTCCATGAGAATTCTAGAGCAAATGAAAGAGAGGGCATGGTGGTTTGGGGCACCTACTTCCTTGGAAGAAAAGTCTTCATTAAGACATGAAAGGTTCATCTTTTGATGAAGACAAAGGTAAGAAAGAAAGTCTTCTTTCATAGTTTTCTTTCAAGATTTATTTTCTTATTTTTCTTTATGATTTTTATATGATAAAAACTTGAGAGAGAGAGGGAGGGCATGGGGATCTGTGCTCCAAGATGTTGGGGCATGATGATCAATTTTGGACATGATCTGATCATGTCCTAATGAGAGAAGGCAAAGAGAAGAAGGTCTTCTCTTAGGGTTTCTTTGAGAACCCTTCTTCTTCATATTTTTGTGAGATTTTTTTATGAGAAAAATTAGAGCATGTGAGATATGAAAACATGGAAAAGGTCTAGAAGAGAAAGTCTTTCCTTGTCCTAGGATAAAGATATTTTTAGGACATCAATCGTTGATGTCCTGAAAGAGAAGATTTGTCTTCTCTTAAGATCTTTTCTAATGTATTTTATTTCTAATTTATGAGAGATCCAAAGGTTGGAATTTTTTCCTTAATCCTTATCTTATTCTTTATTTCTTGGAGTGTCTAAGAGATTTGAAGAATAAATTTTAGATTAACCATCCGAAGGAATTCGCGAGAAGCTAGAACTTTAAGTGGATCTTCATTCGACGAACTTCTGATTTTATTGCAGCCTCATGTGGATCACCTATAGAGGCCGGACATGTATGTAGCTCTAAAGGCAACAACAAAAATCAACCATGAAGTTCTCGACTTCCACAAAGGTAAGAGATCTAATCTCTTCTCTTACTTAGATGCGATCTAGGTCTTAGATCTAGAATTATTTTAGATCTATGGTATTGATTAGATCAATACCAAACCATTTATTTTTAGATTTGAGAATGCATTATGATATGTTATAGGTCCTAGTTGTAGGATTTAGTAATTTGATTACATGCATTTATAAATTAAATGGTTTAATTTATAACTTTCACTGCATTATATTTTAAAATTCATGCATGAAATCCTACATATTTTCCAACACTAAGTACAGTGAGTTGCTTGCAAGTCATCATGGTGATATTAGGTCTAAGAACACTTATAACCATATCCTTCGCGAGCAACTCTTGATAGTAAAGAGCTCTGCAGTTGGATCACATTCAGTAAAATATATCCCTACACTTCACTTGCATGCCATTACAGTATCTCCATACTTCTTGGTTAAGAGGACAATCAACACTTATGGCACACAGCGATCTACACTCGATATGTTGTCATCCTAGATAATAATGAATCATTTGGTTGTAAATATGTTTAAGGACTAAATGACAAATCCTCCTTTGTTGAGTCTAAATAGTCCTACGGAGTTCATCACAGAATAGTTCATTACAGGAAGATGCACAAAGTGATGAAAATGCCAAAATAATAATTTTATTTATTAATAATTCAATTATATTTTATAAATCTGCTCAACCATCTACAACCTAGATGATTGGCTTTAGGATATATTTTTCAATAGTAATTACACTGTTAAGGCAATCTAGTAGAGTACCACATCAATCGGATAGATATTATGATTTCTTAGTCCAAGATGGTGATCCTATCAAACTCGATGAGAACGTTGAGGATCCGATCACCTACATGGATACAATATAGAGACTTGATTTTGAGAAATGGCTTAAGGTCATAAAATCCGAGATGGAGTCCATGAAGGTTAGTGATGTATGGACATTGATTGACCCACTTAAAGGAATTAAATCCATTGGATGTAAGTGGATCGTCAAAAAAAAGGGGGGCATAGATGAAAAAGTGGAGTCCTATAAATCCCATCTATTGTTAAGAGATATTGTCAAAATTATAATATTGACTATGACGAGACATTCTTTCCTATGGTAATGTTCAAATTCATTTGGATTATGCTTGCGATAGCAGTCCATCTAGACTATGAGATTTGATAGATGGATGTGAAGATAGCTTTCCTAGATGAAAAGCTAACTAAAGAGGTATATATGATATAACCTAAAGAGTTCACATCTATAGATGAGTTCAAGGTGTGCAAGCTTCAGAGATCTATTTATGGATTTAAACAGACATCTCGGAGTTATAACATGTATTTTGATAAGGTGATCAAAACGTATGGCTTCATTAAAAATGGAGAAGAGCCCTGTATTTACAAGTAGGCAAATGATTTGATAGTTGTATTTCTTATCCAATACATGGATGATATTCTCTTAATCAAAAATGACATTCTTGCACTGCAAGAAATTAAAGTATGGTTGTCATCTCAGTTCTCCATGAAGGACTTGGATGAAGGATCCTATATCTTAGGGATGAAGATCTATAGGGATAGATCAAAGAGGATGCTTGGATTATCCCAGTCCATGTGTATAGATACTGTGCTGAAGAAGTTTAGCATGGAGAATATCAAGAAAGGCTATCTTTTGATAGACCATAGAATTACTCTCTCTAAAAAAGATTATCCGATAACTCCTAAAGAGAGAGAGCGTATGAGTAGAATCCCATATGCTTCGGTAGTGGGATCTATCATGTACGCCAAGACATACAAAATCGGATATGGTATACTCACTAGGAGTAGTGAGTAGATACCAATCTGATCCAGGAGAGAACCACTAGAAAGTAGTGAAAATCACCCTTAAGTATTTGAGAAATACTAAGAACCAGTGACTGATCTATGGTGAGTCAGATCTAAAATTTATGAGATTTACAAACTCTAGCTTTCAATCTGACCATGATGACAACAAGAGTGTGTTAGATTATATATTTATCCTAAATGGTAGAGCCATTTGCTAGAAGAGTTCCTAGAAGCATGTTGTGGTAGACTCTGTATGCAAGGCGAAGTACGTCGTGGCATCAGATGCTGCAATGAAAGTTGTGTGGTTGAGAAAATTCATCATCAAGCTCGGAGTAGCATCCTTCCTGGATAGTTCAGTCATGCTATACTGTGATAGCACTGGAGTAATTACTCAGGCAAAAGAATCAAAGGCACACTAGTAGACAAAGTACATACTATGCCGCTACCACCTGATTTGAAAGATCATGGATCGAGATGACATCGACCTTCAGAAGATTGATGGAAAGGAGAACCTGGTTGAACCCCTTACTAAAGCCTTGGTGGTAATAGAGTTCGACAACCACAAGTCGAAGATGGATATTAGATACTATATCAAGTAGCTTTAGGATAAGTGAGAGTTGTTGAAAAATGTGTTCCAAAGTCAATCGTCAGCTTGTTGATGATTATGCTATTTTATAAATATAAATAATTTATTAATAATAAAATTTTTATTCTAGCATTTTTGTCATAAGTTTATATCTTCTAATGAACTCCTGTGTTGTGATGAAGTTCTTTAGACTATTTAGATTCGATAATAAGAGGATTTATCGATTAGTCCTTAAAACCATTCATGATCAAACGATACGTTGTTAATTAGGATGACAACGTTTATCTAGGATAGATCATTATGTGTCATATAGGTTGGTTGTCCTTTTAACCAAGGAGTATGGAGACACTGGTATGGCATACAAGTGAGATGTAAGAGTGCATCGTCACTGAACATGATCAACTTCAGAGCATTCTGCTATCAAGAATTACTTTAATGGGATATGGGTATAAGTGTCCCTTAGACCTAAGATCATCATGGTGGCTTGCAAGTAACTCACTATGCTTTGGTGTAAGACTATTTGAATTTTTAATTTAGTAATAGAAGATTTTTGGGCATAGTTAAGTACTTGTGAAATTGGTAAGTGATCAAGATGGGATTGACCACTCTAAAGAGTTTGGAGATAATGCATAACTATATTTCAATTTAGCAAAATCTTGGTTAGGATAATCCATGAGATGGATTTGATATTTTAAAATATGATGTGGATGACTCATTCATAATTGACAATTAAATCTTGAGTCATCCTATGAGCACTTATGGTCAAGGGATGAATTATATGGAAACCATATCTATATGGATTTTAAGAGTGTTGCTTCATACATTTGATCTATCCAGCCGTCGAGTATCACTACTAGATGGTCACTTTGATTGGTATAGAAATTTATTTCTGTGCTACCAACTTAGGTTCAAACCATTGGGGTCACACACATTAGAGGTCTTAATCTGATCGGATGGTTGATCAACGATTAAGAATTATTTTAGGATTAAACATTCAATATGATTGATGTTTAACCTAGTGTAAGTATTGTAGGAGGATCGATTAGCAATTAAATTACTAATTGACTCAATTTGATTGAGCAATTGGGCTAAGATCAAGTCTAAATAAATATGATTCAATTAGATTTGGTTTGGATTTGATTGGAACAAGTCTAATTGATTTGTTGAATAAGCCAATTGTAAGGAAGAATAATTTTTAGTTGAACTTGGACTTGTGTGCATGTAATTTCTAAATTAATTAAAAAATTAAATTAAAATTAAATTAAATTAAATTTGATTTAATTAAGCTGAGAATACCATTAATTAGGTTGCATCAAGATCTATTTTAATTGGGCTAAAGATTTAGTTTGACTAGTCAAAGCATGTAGTCCTTGTTAGACTAGGACTCCTCCCTTGTGCCACCTTTCCTTTCTTCATGCATTTACCATGAATTTTTTCATGAAAAATCTGATTTCTAGAAAGGTTCCACACCTATCCTTACCCCCATATCCCTCTTAGATGGTTTGTGTTTTTGATTTGATCAAAACTAAGAAGTAGTGATGATCTAGACTCTATTTAATAGAGTCCAAAACTCTTTTCCATTATGGCACCCATTAATCTATTTTTTTTCTAAAATTTTCATGGGAGAATGAGGATTTAATTGTGCATCAAATTTTTGGTATCCATGCCAAAATAGTTTGAGGAGGTGCCCAAGAGTTGGACTCCCCTATCCTTGTTCTATTTGGACTCTCTATCTAGGTATTTGATCTAGATAGAGACTCTTCTCTAACTCTCTTTTTAA
Source organism: Cocos nucifera (assembly GCA_006176705.1). NCBI lineage: Eukaryota > Viridiplantae > Streptophyta > Magnoliopsida > Arecales > Arecaceae > Cocos > Cocos nucifera. The sequence continues at coordinate 228,912 of QRFJ01000613.1, forward strand.
AGGATATTAAACCATGAAATTTTGGGAGGTCTTAGATCTAAGAGAGAGGGCTTGGGTGTGGAGACCTTGGTCATATTAGAGTTGAGGGTGTGGGATTTTGTAATGGCATAACTTATTGTACCTAGTCGAAAGGAAAGGGCCTAGAGAAGAAGGATCTTCTCTAGCATTTTTATTTTAGATTTTCTTGTACGAATTTTTAAGAGAAGAATGTGGCAAGAATGCTTCTTCTAGATCCTCCCTTCTTCTCCTTTGATCCTTGAAGAGTTCAAGTCAGTTGAAGAAGGAGGTTCCCATCAATCGTCGATGAAGTATCAGCGCAGTGCTAGCACACTATGCTGATTTTCAGATTGCTGGACTTCGAATCATGATCGGGGCTTGATGTAGACTTTTCATAGAGGCTGGATGCATGTATAGCTTGAAGTGACATCCTCAGCCTTAGATCAGAAAGTGGACATCCACATCCATGAAAAAGGTAATGAGATTTGATCTCAATTGCAGAGTAGATCAGATCTAGTATTTCTTGTTTGATGTTGATATGATCAACATCATTATTTTATATTTTATTTAATTTTTAAATTTATATATATGCTTTAATCATATCATTAGATTCTTGATCTAGAGTTTATTTACATATTTTATAGATTAATTAGATTAATCTGTAGCTTTTGTTGTTTTGATTTTGAAAAAAAATTTTAAAATACATGCTAGAAATCTTAGGTTTTTTCTTCAGAGAAGATATTCCAAACTCTGACAAAGTATAATTTGAAACTCAATCTGAGCAAGTGTATCTTTGAATCACCTAGAGGAAGTTCCTTGGCTTCATGGTGATGTAGTGTAGGATTGTGGCCAACCTAGAGAAGATCCTAGCTATCCTAGAGATATCACCATCAATGAGTCGAAAGGAAGTGCGATGCTCACAAGGCAGATTGCTGCATTGCCTAGGTTCATGGTAAGGTCATTAGAGAAGTGCCTGCCTTTCTTTAAAGTACTAAAGTAGATCAAAAACATCCAATGGATGAGGAGGGCTAGATCATATCTTTCTCTTGTGTTTATCCTTTTTCTCTTTCCATTCTTCTTTGGTTCAGGCTGGACTCTCTCCATTTATGTTTTAGGAGAAATATGATTGGGAAGATGGAAATGGTTAGATAAATAACATATGATGAGGTGTTATATACAAGTCATGATGATATAAGTTTTTTCTTGTGTAACTTTATGTTTCTTTGAGGATGGGATATAGAGTATAATTAAGATGGAATAGAACTAGTAATATTATAATATTACTAATATATTTTTTTATTTTTAATATATGTATTATCTCTTTGTAATAGCTTTAATTGTTCTCTTCATATTAATTTAAATTAAATCATCCTTGAAAATTAATGGACCTAATTAGAGACATTTTTTAAATTATATGGATCATGTAAAAAATATTTATGAAACTTAGAGGACTCAAAAAAAATTGGTTCATAGGTGGTGATATGGCATATAGCTGATGATATACAATATGAATGATGATGTGGCACTCGATGATTGGATTCTTTTAGATAGAAAATTACACAACACATCCCATATCATATGTTGGCAAACCGGCAAGCATTCTAAGCATATTTTAAAATTTTTTTAAAGCAAAAATAAAAAATTAAATATTTTAATCTATTTTATATGCTTAGGATCAGATTTAGAATACCTACCTAAGGATCTATAACATAAAGAATAACATGCATAAAAATTTGAAAAATAAAATCCTAACGTCGATCACATCAATGTAGAAACCTAGATCTAACTTTTAGATCTAATGGCTGAGGTTCAGAACCTCTTATACTTGATCGTGGATCGCTGATCTCCATTGATATAACTTTTAGATGTGAAGATCTAAAGGTTGCTCATAGCTGCATAGGATGTCCGGCCTCTATGAATTATCCACTCGAAGTTCTGTGCTAATCCGATCTCTAGAAATTATTAGATCGTGCGAAGATCATATGATGGGCTGATTTGAACTTTTCTTGTTCTTCGAACCTCTCAGACTTTTTGAAGTCGAAGATGAGTCATTGGAGGATGTGGAAACAGGAAGAAGAACAAGGATAACAAGCTTTCTCTCTTATTTTTCTTTCTCCCAAAACAAAATCCTAGAACTAGGTCTAGGTCTCTCACCCTTAGAGTTGAAGGATCTCTTTTCTTTCTTACACACCTTAGATGGCTTTCCACCCTAAAACCTAATGCCCCCTGATGGTTTTCTACCCCTTCTCTTTGATATTTTTCATGAAAATAGGATTAGAAGTAGCGTACAAAAAGAAAGAGGCTTAAATAAAGTGGGTGGAAATATTTGGATAGAGCCAAACTCTGTTTCTTGTTTAATCAAAACTCTTTTGGATTAGAATTTGAAACCAATGAAATTCCATCCAATGAAGGCACGAAAAAGCCTGGGCATGGACCCTCTCTTCACATGCAAATTATTATTTATGTGAGAGAAGTGAATGCATGAGATTAGGTGGCGTACAGGGAGGATGGCACATGGACTAGTCCAACTAGTTTGGACTCTTCTTCCCTTATTTGATTCCAACCAGATTAGAACTAAATTAATAAAATCAAACCTAATCTAATTAGGCCTTAAATTGACTTAATTAAATTCTCATCAAATTAGAATTTGATTGAATCAAAGTTCTAATCAAATTAGGAACCAATCTTTCTTCGTGATTAGGTCATCTCATAATCTAATCGGATCAAACCAAATTGAAGTTCTTAAAGGAGTGCTCAGTAGAGATCTCTCTTCTGCTCCCTCAAAGTTCTTCTTTTCTAGCTGATCTCATAAGAATGCCTCCCAGGAAGGTCTCGACTCGACGATCAACTACCTTCGCAGCCAGATCTCATCCAGATTTGCCTGCCCCTATCTCATCCTTGGCATCTCAGGTACCACTGGCAACAATGGTGGATGCCTAGCAATTTAACCTGCTAGTCTAGTAGGTTAGGGGCCCCATTGAAGTAGTGCAGGGCATATAGTAGCAGCACCCTCCGATGTTGATCTGATCGGAGTAGGCTTCTCTAGAATCCTAGGATCCAGTCAGGGGATGGCCGACTTGGATGAGTCGATCGATAACTTTTGAAAAAGGAAAGCAGAGGGTAGAGAGCCTCTGTTTTGATCATGATTCAACCTCTGGAGGATTTTGCCCCCATTCAGCCAGAAGACTTTGGAGATCTGCGACCATGAGGATCTCCTAGATCAAAAACTATAAGAAATGAATCGGCAAGATCAAGGGGACTCAAGCCAAAATTGAACAAGATCTGCTCCCTCAGAAGGTCAGGAAGCAGAGGAGCTCGGTATGCCTTGTGCTTGTTAGATGATTCAATGTCAACTCCGTCTAAACTAGGGGCTCGATAGATTGATTCCCTAAGGGAACCCAAGAAGGAAGGCCAATCATCAAGGTTGAGCATCAGATGTGAAAGTACTTCTCCTTTCAGTTATGAACAGAAGAAGGAGCACTTTTCAGTAAACCCTTCTTATCGAACTAAGGAAAGAAGTACCACCAGTCCTTTGTAGAAGGATGGTGCTTAAATGTATCAAAATTTTGAAAGAGTGAGACAATCGATCGAACTTCGACCAGGCGATAGAGAAAAAGGAAGTCGATTATGAACCAAAAGGAGTTCGATACTACAGAGGTAAAGGAAATATTCAAAAAGCGAAATAGGATGACTATAAAGGAAGGAGGTGGAAGTCAAAGCCCGGCATGCAAGCCTTCCAGATAGAAACAAAATCGACCGATTGGAGGCAAACTAGCATGGTCATCAGACCCGGGGATCTCAAGGTCATACTCTTATGGGATGCCATACTGTATCCTAATCAGAAAGAGGTCTTTTGTAGTAAGCATAGAAGGGATGGTGTTTGGAATGAAAGGCTGATGGAACATGTTCCTAGGCTTAACCTTAGCTAGGGGGCAGGGTCTAGGAAGGTCGATCTAGACGAGCTCCAAGAATTGATGGATTGAAAAGTTTTAAAAGACATCCAGATCGAAGTGAACCCTCAAAAAACCCTCATGAAGGTAGGAAAAAATGAAATATAGAAGCTTGTATGGAGAAACCAAAAGAGCAAGAAGTAAAAAGATGCCAAAATAATTAAAAATAGGCGTTAGAAGGTTGACCTAAGTTGTTTGAGAGGGACAAAGGGTTGATGAGTGCTATGAGAATCAGACGAAGGAACGCCTGGAACTAGGGTGGATGAAGGAAGGAATTGAAAATCTCGAACGAAAGAGGAGCAGGTGCCAAAGGAAGAAGAAGACTCAAGCAAGAATGGATTCCAAAGATGGGAGAAGACCATAAATAGCCAAGGGGAGCCCAAGATGGCTACGATGGTAGATCTCATTTGGCCGGACCGTGAGTGCCACATGTCCCACTCATCACGATAGAGTAGTGGCTATGGGTGAATCCTTAATTGCACTATGCCTAGGGTAGTGTTGTAGCAGGAAAGTCAAAGGACTGTCTTCTCGAACTCACTTCGAATTTAAAGAGCTTCGACGCCAGCATGGTAAACGCCAAAACATCTCATCCTGATGAGAGCGAAAAGCTAAAAAGAACTTCGACAGTCGCATATATACTCCCTTCCTTCGAATTTTGAACTCAAGAGTGGGGGGACTGTTGTTGGGGGTAAACTCACTTCTTGAAGGGGGGAATCCTGGGATTTCTCGGCTCAGATTCATTCAAATCTAATTGGATTGAGAGGCATATTTCAAAATTCTCCTCTCAGAGCTAGATCAGAACTAACACTTTTCAAATATGATATTAGCATATGATAATTAAGAAAATAAAATTAAATTAATTTTGAATTAATTTTACCTTGATCCTGGGTAATCTGATTATCCGTTGATGATTCTATGGAAGCTCTGAGGTTCTGGATCTAGCCATGCAAGTGCGTGGCCTCTACCGATATCCACTCAGGCTAGATCTAGAGATCTTCTCCTTTTCTTTTTTTTCTCCAAAAATTAGATCTGGATTTAATTTGGAGGATCTTCAAAATACCTTCTGAAGATCGCCCATCATCTCTGCAGCAGTGCTTCCTTCTTTCTTTTTTGTCAGCCTTTTCTTGCCTAACTCGCACTAATCTAAAGAACCCAACTTTCTTGGGCATGGAGAGGAGAGAGAAGGCTAGATGTTGGCTTGGAGAAGGGAGAGGGGCGGCCTTGGGGCATGGCTAGAAGAGAAGTTCATTAAAAGTGGGTGCAGATAGGGTCTATTTATAGACTCTGCTACACCATGCGGTGCTGCATCACCCCGGCCAATTACGTTGCTTCATTCAATCAGATCTAAATTTGATTGATGGGATAAGAAACCCATGGATTCATCCTAAGGTGGCACCTAAGATTGGTCAAAGTCTATAGGTGAGGGTCACCTAGTTTGAATCGAACAAGCAACCTAGAGTCCCATCCATATAGGACTCCAGCATCCCTAGGATGGCGTGCGCCCCCTTTCTTTCCAATTTTCAGAGAGGGGACAAGCCCCTATCTACTCTTCAATAAGTGCATGACACATGGGCGGATGTCCAAGGATCAAAGGTCAATGTTTGACCAAGTTAAAGTACAAGAATTAGCAGGTGATGGAAAATGGCAGTTGTTGTCTTAAATTTATCTCATAAATTAAGGCAACCCTTTTCTGACTTAGACAAGCTCCATTTAGACTAGGTAAAGATACCTGAGTAAGCACAAACTCATTTGGCTTAGTCAAGACAATTTTTATGATAGAAAAAGGAGAATGTTAGGCTCAATCGTGTGCGAGCACGATTTCCTTGAACCTAATTGAATCTTATTCAAATCAACTGAACTGGGTTAGCCCAATTGATGATTTTTAGATCCAAATTCTTGTTTGTGTGATCTAGTTAGGTTCAATTCTGTATGATAATAGGATATGTCATGATCTCCATCAACAACATCATCGAAACTCCTTTCGATGGATCAAAACTTTTCTGATTCAGACAACTAGAATGATCGATCATCAAAATCATTCTAGCTGCTCCCAAAATCCATCAGTGATACCTAGCTGCATATGGTGGCAACCCATCAAAACTGAAAATGAACCTCTTGGTGCAGCTACTTGTGTAATTAAGTTCTTCTATCTTGAGCCTCGATCAGATTAGGGTTAAGGTGAACTCGTTAAACTCTAATTTCTATCATATGATTTAATCATTCGATTCAAGTCTAATGTGAAAACCTTAATAGAACTCTTTCTATTATTTCACATTCTGCCATGGCCATGGGCCTATAGACTTGATTGTTATGATTATCATAGGGTCGCTCCTCATCCACCAAGGTAGATAGATTCCATCTTAGTACAATCCAATTCCTACAATGAACATGCTATAGCCAACATACACCTCAGGGTTTTGAATGGCTAGGAGATCGAGTCATGGTGTAGTCAAACTATAACACCCTCAAGGTGAACTGCCGATGCACCTCAGGTCAAAGAATTAGATATACCACTGCAGCATCGAGTCAGTCTTCGATGAGAAGGTAGACTTCCTTATGACTACTCGAGGTGGTCACGATCAGTGCCCTCGTTCTCTAATGAGTACCTATACTTTCGCTCCGGTGTCTCTACACCGTAGACTCAAGACTCATCTACTATAAAGAAGCAATTGTACACTAACCTTTCGGATCAATCACCACCTTCATAATGATCCTACGGTCAAGAGCAATTTATGAGTTAATAAATAAAAATTCATGTCTTAAATTTTCAACTCTTGAAAATATGAATTATCATTACCATTAACTCAAGGGATGCATCACAGACACTAAATACACTTATGTGATAGAAAATAACCCATTTTATTATTTATAATTAAAATTATAATTTTGCTCTTAGAAGTGTATTACAAGTGTCAGCCAATTTTGGCTTTTAGGGCACACATATTTAACAAACTCCCACTTGACCTAAAGCCAATTGGCTACAAATCTAAGTTCCATCTTCTCAAGGTGGGCTTCGATCTTTAGCTGGCCCAATGGCTTTATAAGCTGGTCCACCGCATTATCTGTGGAGTCGACTCTCTTGACCTCGACATAACCCTTCTCAAGGTAATCGTGAATGAGGTGGTATCGCCGCTCGTTGTGCTTGGATTTCTAGTGAGACCTTGGCTCCTTAGCAAGGGCTATGGCGCCATTATTGTCATAGTATAAAGGAATGGCATTACTCCGATCTCTATGGCAAACTTCTTGTACCAGAATGCCTCCTTTGCAGCTTCTGATGCAGTGATGTATTCTGCTTCCATGGTGGAATCTGTTATCACTGTCTGCTTGGATCTTTTCCAATTGGCAGCTCCAGCATTGCACAAAAATAGACTCCTAGATGTCGACTTTCAATCATCTACATCGGACATAAAGTCCGAGTCTGTATGTCCCTAGACTTGGAGTTCTCCATTACCAAAGACCAATAATATATCCTTAGTTCTTCTTAAATACTTAAGGATATATTTCACAGAAGTTCAGTGTTCTTCATCTGGATTTGACTGATATCTGCTTGTGACACTCACAGCATGGGCTCTACCTATATAAGAAACCCTTCAGATACGCTTTCTTCTTGAAGCTCCTAATCTCTTTCTAAAAACTCTGCTAAAATCTTTTTGAGCACTCCATTTTTATTAGCCGAAAGAGTTGACTTGATCATCGGAGGGTCTTACCAGAGTCGCCACCCCCGACTCTAGACTAGACCTATTTAGCAGGTCATCGATGGCGACCTCACCTTCTTCGACTCCAGCCTCGATTCTAGTGATAATTATATTTTGCACCAATAGAACCTAATTTAAAAAGATTTGATCCAAAATTCTTTGCTCAATCAAATTAAGCTAATTAGCAATTTTATTGCTAATAATCCTCCAAAGATAGTGTTGAGGATAAAATAGCTCTTGCCAAAGTCCAACCGAAAGTCTGACCTTGACACAACATCATCTAGAGTTGTGATAATCGAATCCAAACCTCGACCAAGTTGATCACCTGGTTTTAGTGAATTTTTGAAGATCAGCCTCCAAAGATGACTAAGCTCAGAGCTTCATTCAAGAACAACTTCTAGGAATGACGGTAAACCCTATGGGTGTCTGACCTTATGTATCGGTCAATCTCCTTAATAGAAGTTCTTTCAACTCCTCACTGATAATGGTAGACCTTGCCAAATCACATTAAGAACTTCAACCAGGCGAGTTTGAATAGTGAAGGGAGTTTTTCATTTAACTAACTCTGATCTCCAGTCTAGGGCAATTAGTAGCCATGCCATAGATATGGGTCTCCTTCACCATCTATCTTTGACTAGTGGCCAACCTTGGAAACTGGCCAAACTCCTCTATTCTACTCTATCGATAGTAAATCTCATCAATTTCACATCAAGAACCTCAGCCGAATGAGCTTGAGTTAGCAAGATATATTGACATCAATATGAATTCGATCTTCAACTTGGAATAGATGTAGCAACTTTACAAGCATTGGAACTCAGTTTTTCTCCATCCCAACATCAGGATGACCTTGAGTTCTTGCCAAATTCCATTAGAATAACCAAAACATCTCTACTACAGTCTAAAGTGTAGAACCAGTCATTCCCATTTGAGCTTCATTTTTTCAGACCATAATACCTATGCTTGTTCTCGATCGATCTTAAGGGTGGTCGAGCTTCTAAAAGCTATCAAAGATAGCTCCATCAAGATTCAAACTTTAAAACCAGCTATGAGCCCCATCCTATGTTACTTAGAAGCCAGCCTTCAAGCTCGATTAGCCCGACTTCTAGTTTCTAATCCCAATATGAATAGCTCATTACCAAGCTCAGAAGTCTTCAACCTCTCATCCAAACTTCAATAAATAGAATCCAACCACCAACAAGTCGCAATAAATGATAGTCCACTCTTTATAACAAACTCTAAGTAGCCCGAACGATGTTCTGATATTTTATATTGGCTGCCACTATCATTCTGTTACAGGCTTTATCTGTATAATGGACCCTCTAGATATGTTGTTCTCTAAAAGTTTTTCTTTTATTATAATCTCTTGTATACTCCATTCTTGTTGGCCAAAAAGCTAACTTGACCATTAGAGGATCCTACTGGAGCCACGAACCTCCGGTCTGAACTTTATTTTGTAGGTCTCATCAGTGAGATCGTCTCCACTACCTCTAGCAAACTTCGGTGGTCTTCCATTTTTTACACCAATAGGATTGGTGCTAGAGGAAGGGTGTCTGAGCTCTTGTTCTAAAAGGAGTTCCCAATCGAGTTCTTCTTCTTTCTATCTTCTTCCACTCTTTTTCCCTCTAATCTTTCTTGTGCTCTAGCGAGATGTTGCCTAAGAATGCTCATTTCCATTGATCTATTGCCTCTACTTCTAAATCCAACCTAGAGCTAGTGAACCAGCCCATCCCATTCCCATCGCCTGTACCTCAACCTCCTCCATCGATAATAGTGGTGGTTATGGAGCAATTTAACCTACTGCTACAGTAGGTAAGAGGCCTCATGGAAGCAGTGCAGGCCATGCAGTAGGTTCGAATACCCATACATCAAAAAGTTCGATGATGACATGTCGAGATCTGGCACAAGGAAGGCCTACCTGGAGGAGTCAGCTAGTGATCCCTGGAAAGAAAAAATAGAAAGCAGAGAGCCTCGATTTTGAGCACGACTCTGCCCCTAGAAAGTCTCCACCACCATCGAGTTAGCCACCCTTTAAGATTCATAATTGAGATGATATTCTCAATTAGAAGCTCTAGAAAATGAACTAGTTGATTGAAGAGCTCCACCATACTACCCCCATCCATAGTGATGCTATCTGCACCGATCCCCTATTCTCCACCTAGATCCTATAGGAGCCCATCCCGTCGAACTTCAAACTCTCTCAATTTAAGAGTTATGATTGGACCTTAGACTCCATCAGCCACCTCGAAGTCTTCTGGATAATGATGCTGCTCCATGGCATGTCGGATGCCATTCTGTACCAAGCTTTTCCCTCCACCTTGAAGAAAGCAATGAGAAATTTGTTAGATATATGTGCCCTAGAAGCCAGAATTGGCTGACACTTGTAATACACTTCTAGGGGCAAAATTGTAATTTTGACTATAATCAATAAAATGGGTTATTTTCTATCACACCTGTGTATTTAGTGTCTGTGATACATCCTTTGAGTTAATGGTAATGATAATTCATATTTTCAAGAGTTGAAAATTTAAGATATGAATAATCATTATTAACTCATAAACAGCTCCCGACCATAGGATCATCACGAGGATGGTGATTGATCTGGAAGGTTGGTGTACGATCGCTTCTCTTTAGTAGATGAGTCTTGAGTCTACGGTGTGGAGACACCGGAGCGAGAGTACAGGTACTCGTTAGAGAACGAGGGCACTGAGCGTGACCACCTCGAGTAGTCATTAGGAAGTCTACCTTCTCGTCAATGACTGACTCGATGCTGCAGTAGTGTGTCTGGTTCTTTGACCTGAGATGCATCGGCAGTTCACCTTGAGGGTGTTATAGTTTGACTACACCATTACTCGGTCTCCTAGCCATATGGAACCCTGAGGTGTATGTTGGCTATAGCATGTTCATTGTAGGAACTGGATTGCATCAAGATGGGAATCTATCTACCTCGGTGGTAGAGGAGCAGCCCTATGATAATCATGAGAATCAAGTCCTGAAGCCCATGGCCATGGCAGAGTGAAATAATAGAAAGAGTTTCTATTTAGATTTTCACATTGGACTCGAATCGAATGATTACATCATATGACAGAGACTAGGGTTTGACGAGTTTACCTTAACCCTAATCTGATCGGGGCTCAAGATAGAAGAACTTAATCACACAGGTAGCTGCACCAAGAGGTTCGCATTCAGCTCTGATGGGTTGCCACCATATACTGCTAGGTGTCACTGGTGGATTTTGGGAGCAATTAGAATGATTTAGATGATCGATCATTCTAGCTGTTCGAATCAGAAGAGTTCTGATCCATCGAAAGGAGTTTCGATGATGTCTATGATAGAGATCATGACATATCCCATTACCATACAGAACTGAACCTAACTGGGTCACACAAACAAGGGTTTGAATCTGGTGATCATCAATTGAACTGATCTAGTTCAATTGATCTGAATGAGATTCAATTAGGTTCAAGGAAATCGTGCTAGCACTCGATTGAACCTAACGTTCTTCTTTTACTATCACAAATAAGTTGTCCTGACTGAGCCAAAGGAGTTTGTGCTCAATCAGAGGCCTTCATATGGTCTGACTGGAGGTTGTCCAAGTTAGAATAGGTTGTCTTATTTGTAAGACATTACCTGCCATTTTTGGTCACCTGCCATTTCTTGTTCTTTGACTTTGGTCAAAAGTCTACCTTTGACTGGTCAAACGTTGACCATTAGACACTTTGACTTTTGACCACATGTCATGCACCTATTGGAGAGCTGGTGGGGGCCTGTCCCCCTGCCAGAACCTGGCAAGGAGGAGGGCGCACGCCAAGGGTAGGCGTGAGCCCAAGTAGGAGGCGCCTAGGAGTCCTTGTTGGACAAGGACTCCACCTCCCTTTTGGATTCCAATCAGAGTTCTACTAAGAATCCAGTTTGACTGGTCTTAGGCACCCTCTAAGGAGGAATCCAGGGGTCTCTATTCCAACCAATCAGATTTAGATCTGATTTCACAAAGGGTTGTGATTGGTTGAGAATAAGAGGAGTTGGATCACAAGAGGTCTATAAATAAGACCCTGCGCCCAACTCAGATTCTAATGCAATTAGAATAGAGATTTCCCATGCCCCAAGGCTGCTTCTCTCCTCTTCCTCCATGCCTAAACTTCTCCTCCTTCTCCTCTCCACGTCCAAAAAGAGTTTTGGATTTTGGTTGGTGCGTTCCAGATCAAAAGAAAGGCGATCAAAAGAAGAAGGCTGCACTGCTGCAAAGGACGACTGCTGATCTTCAAAAGGAGTTTTGAAGATCCTCCAGATCAGATCCAGATCTGATTTTTGGAGACGTGATAGAGAAGAAGAGGATCTCTAGATCCAACCCGAGTGGATACCGGTAGAGGCCAGGCGCTTGCGTGGCTAGATCCAGAACCTTCCGCTGCAATCAGGATCATCTACAGGGTAATAGGATTACCCAAATCAGGTAAATTAAATTTGATTTAATTTATCTTATTTTATTTTATTTATTAAAATAATAAAAATCAGATCTGAAACATATCAATATCTGATTGGGATCAAGAGAAAAATTTTTGAAATATATCTCTTGATCTGATCAGATCTGGACGAACCTGGACCGGAAAATCAGGATTTCCCTTCAAAATTGATACTTGGATCCCAAATCAGGTACCATCTACTCTTTTGATCAGTTGGGCCATCAGTTTGTGGCTTACTTTGTTAGCAGTCAATGCTAGAGATGAGGTTTGGACTTTCTTATCAATATCAAGTAGAAGAAGGGAGAGTCCATCCGAGCTTATGTCAGCCATTTCGACACTACTACTCTAAAGGTTCATAATTTGGACCAATCTATGACCATGGTCGCTCTGAAAGGCAATTTTTTCAAGAATGATCTTCTCTTCTTCCTGGAGAAGAAGTATGCTTAAGACTTCGCCAACATGTTGTCTAGTGCCGAGGGCAAGCAAGAGAATCCAGCAGGCCTACACCTATAGAGAAGTTGAGTGAAGCTCGGCTGCATTCGAGAACCCCTCTTGAATGTTGAAGAGCCTGAATTCCACCTCAGACTCATCGACCAACAAGCCCAAATCAAAGGATATAGCAAAGCCCCCCTCCTAGAAGATTTCACAAATATCCTCCCCTCAATGCTCTAAAGGCTCAAGTGCTGATGGAGGTCAAGGAGTAATTACTAAGATAAGAGAGATCAAGGACCCATCCAAGCAAGTGCAACCCAAAAAAGTATTTTTTGTATCATTGTGACAACGATCATGATACTAAAAAATGCATCTATCTCTAGGATAAAATGAGGAGCTAATTAGGTGAGGTCGGTTGGATTGATTTTTGCAACATCAGCCAGAAAGAAGGAAAGATCGATTGAGAGTTCTTTCATAGCTAGAACCACCTCAGAGGGATGAACCACAAGGAGATCGGCCTCCACTTGAGATCATCAATACAATTACAGGAGGACATTAGCAGGAAGAGTACAGTGGATCGGCGGAGCCTACAAAGAAGCAGAGAACTGAAGAACCCATTGCTTTCACTAAAGAAGATGCTCAAAGGATTCAATTTTTGCATAATGTGAAAGAAATATTCCCTTAAGCTAATCAAAATTTATATTTTGATGGACTATTCTTTTATCTTCCAAACTCATGTAATGACATTTTTAAATAAATAAAGATATTTATTTGATCATATGTTGCATCTTAATTATTTATTTAAGATTATGATGAATCCCATAAATTAGGGCTATGATTTTAGGGTTATGATGAGATCATACCTGTGAGACCTAAAATCTCAAAATCTTAATTAAAAATATTTCTAGTTGATGGAATATTGAGTTGGAGATCAATATTTTCAGAAAGACTGGCACATCCTATGTATGCTTGATGAAAGGGTGATTAACCTAATATAGGAATATGGGTGCTCATTAGAGAATGAGTTCACTGAATTGATCCAACTCGAGAATATCTAATGGAGTCTTATCTACATGTCAATAAATAGTTCTCATAGTGGGAGTTGTGCATGTAATTCTTTGACCTGAGACTACCATAGAACCTTATATATATGTATCCATATTTTAGTTAATACTCATTCATGACATAGTCATGTACGGGGCATTCTGGATATGATGGATTATATATGGAAGTTGTGAGTAGGTCAACATGGAATTGATCACTCCTGGTAAGAGGAGATTGCATTCTACCTACTTCAATCAAATGATGATGCAGAAAGTCTTTGATCAAAGCATGATGAAAATTAAAAATAATTTTTAATATTTTATTAATCGAATCATCATCATAAGATTGAGATAAATATGAATACGATATTGGATTTGATATATTTCCATACCCAGAGTCATATTCGAAATGTAGGGTGATCGAAGGATCTTGTTACACGATAACTTTTCACTGAAGGATATTTTTTGGTATTTTCATCAAAATTTCATATCTTCTAGATAGACATGATACATTGCTAGATGTCAATATTGTCTTATAGATTCAATCAAATTAAAGAGTTTAATTTGATCATTAATTTGAAAGTATTCTAATTGGTTGAATCGGGTTAGCTAGTTTTGACCTAAATCAGTTTGGTTGAGTTCTAACCAGATTAGGTCAAATCACAGTCGGATCCATTGTTGGCTAGATGTGAAATCAAATGGATCACACACAAAGAGAATTGATCAAGAGTCTAATCGAATTGGATCATGTTTGCAGGTTGAATATGCTAGCATATATTACAAATCCTAGCACCTAGATTTGAATCATATTCTAATTTGGGCTAATTAAATCTAATTTGAGTCAAATTAAATTTGGCTAATTGATTAGGTTAACTCTTGGTTTGCTGATCATGGGATTGGAAGTCATAAATAAGCCATCCACCTTGCAGAGACTCTCTTTCATTGGCACATGGGATTTGGTCCATACACTAGGGGCATGTGGTGCATGGATATGTTTTGACGCCAAAGTCTTCCTTAGCTTTTCATGTAAATTTTGTTACATGATTTTAGATGAAGAGAGGGTGTAGAAGAATCCTTTTGCTAGTTATTCTCTTTGTTGGTTATCCGATTTTTGGATAACCAAAGAGTCTTTGTCGCCCCCTTGCTTGTAGGCACCTCTTGGACCAAGTCAAAGCTTTTGAAACTTTGACTCTTCCATGCCAATTTTGCTCCATGCTAAAATTTAAATGAGGCATCCCCTTTCTTGGCCATTGGACGGCCATCTCATCTGATCTCATCCCTTGTTTTATGGCACTACATATTGAAGTCTTGCGACTCTTCGGAAGAAACTTACATAGAAATTTTACGAAGAGTCTTGGTTTAAGGAACCTCTTCGTATTAATTCTATCTATTCTGCATGGCATTTTCTTTTGAAGGGGCTTGAGATAGGCTGATGGGCATGAGATTTTAAATTAGAATAGGCATGAGAAAAATGAGGAGGCACCCCTACGTACATTATAAATAGGGGCGCACTCTATAGTGTCAAGGTGATTTTGAGAACTCTTCTTTCTTTCTTACCACTCTCCATAGTTGTCCAATTTCTTTCTTTCTTTTCTTGTTAAGAAAAGTCCTAATTAGGAACAAAAGTTTTGCTTTAGGATAAGGGCATAGGAAGATAACAAAGAAAGATAAGGAAAAAACAAAGATAAGAAAGGATAGGAAAGAAGGGTGACAGCAAAGGCTGGGGAAGGTTCTATCTAAATAATTAAAATTCTTATCATAAGAATTTTAATTAAAATAAACAAAGGTGCTGGTGTCTTGATAAAGTCTCCATGTGGATCAATGCTGGAGGGTGAACACATGGGCACCTGGTGGAATCCCTGATGAACTATTATTGATGATTAAGGTCAAGTTGGAGTTTAGCGATCAGAGGTATGTTCCAAAACCTTCATTTATGTTATAAATACATATTATATGATTTAAATTCTAATAAGATGGTCCTAGGTTTTGGATTTGGTTATATGATTTTATTATTTTTATTTTTAAAATTCATGCTTCTGTTTTGCACACCAAACCCAACAGTGGTATTAGAGCAAACCTTATTAGACTAAATCATATGTTGTTATGTTTATGATTTAATATTAAAATTATCAATATGAAATGATGATATTTAAAATTTTAGCATGTTTTTAATGTAATGTGATCATGTTTAATTATTCATAATTAGATTATGATATATATCATTCTATAAGGTTGCCCCGACATAGTGACCAATGTTCACTATGTGATGATGGTTGTCCTAGAATGATTATACATGCTATTATGTTTGTTATATATCATGATTGATATATATTCTTTTGTTCAATATGATTTTAAATTAGAATATGCAAAGAGACCATTTAAAGCCTTCTATAAAAATTATATTAAGTTGTAGTGCAATCAACTGATAGCAGAACCAATTTGGATGTAAAATTGATCAATTGGTGTCTAGGAAGTGGTTCATGATTGGTAAACAGAACATGATTTTTAATTGGTTCTGTTCTTTGATCTGGCTAATTCATTGGTGTCTAAGAAAAACAACGGGGGGACCCCAACCTCTCTCTCACTTTTTTGATAGATTCGATTGATTTAATTCTAGATTGGGTGCTTAGGCATTGCTGTTGAAATTTGAATCCGATATGCAATCGAGCCAGCTCGAATACGCAGTCAAGCCGGCTCAGGATGAGATCGAGCCGACTCGAGGTAGATTCGAGCTAACTCTCTTAGGTGGATAGAAAATGGTGCTCAGGCCAGACACTATCAAGCTGGCTCGACTGTGGACCGAGCCAGCTCGATGGATGGATTCTTTTGATTCACTGCATTAAAGGCCTTCCTTCATGCTAGTTCATTATTATGTCATAAATCATATTAGGTTTGTTGTACAACCACAAGATCGATTATGGAACATATTAGGTTTGTTGTGCAACCACAAGACTGATTATGGAACTGATGTAATGTTGATCTAGTGCATAATGATGCTTGCGGCATTTTGGATATACTGTTTTATTGTGTAACCATAAGAGCAGTTATATTTTATTATGACTGTATAGAAATGAAGGGACTTGCTTAACTAAAACATTATAGTTTATTGTGCTAATACAAGGCTATTAATATTTTAGAGGCCAAGAATATACTGAGAATTGCGTGAGATGCAATTGGAAAGACTTTCCAATTTTTGAACTTATAAAATGGTTTGTTATGCAACCATAAGACTTTTTTATAGGAAATTAGGATCTCAATCCCATTAAGAGAAATAATTAAGTTTTCTCAATTATCATATTTGAGGATTATGATATTCAATAAAATAGTGAAAGACATAATTAAATTAAAGTTCTAATTTAATTATGTTCATCATCATGAGTTATTTGCTTATGTAATGTTCTTTATTATGTACAATAAATGGCTTCTTCACTTTCACTACATTCAATTTTGGATTCAAATAAGTTGATCGATCCTAACTATATGGATTGGCTGAGAAATCTAAAAGTAGTAATCAGTCAAGAAAAACTCTCCTATATTCTTGATGCTCCTGATCTTGAGCCATTAGGGAAAGATGCTATAGAGGTAGAAAAGTCCACATATAAGATGTTGTAAAATAATTCTCTTACTATCAAGTACATCATACTTGCCTCCATGAGTAACAAGTTATAGAGGCAATATGATGGCATGGATACTGAATCCACATTGCTCAATCTAAAAGAATTTTATGGAGAGCAGAGTAGGACTGTTAGATATGAGATATCTAAGTAGTTATTTCATGCCAAGATGGCAGAGGGTTCATCCGTGCAAAACTATGTTCTAATGGTAATTGATCTAATCACTTGATTAAGCCATTTAGGTTTTATCATGGATGGGAAGTTAAGTTAGGATCTAATCTTGCAATCACTCTTGGAATCATTTTCTCAGTTTATCATGAACTATCACATGAATAAACTAAATACTTCCTTACTTGTGCTGTTAAATATGCTTAAAATAGTAGAGAGCCAAATCAAGAAGGATAAGGCTCCTCTTCTTCTTGTAGATGGGATCTCCAAGAAGAAGGCAGGCAGAAAGGATTCTAAGAGGAGGCTGAACCCTAAAGGTGGCATAAATAAGAAGAAGAAAGGGAAGAAAGCCTTCAGTCAGATGACCTATTTTCACTATGGTAAAGTAGATCATTGGAAGAGGAATTGCAAGGCTTACCTTGCAACTATGAAGACTGGTGCAAATGTTGCACCAAAAGGTATGTATGAGATATATATAATTTTATCATTAAATTCTTTTATTTCAAACTCTTAGATATTGGATACCGACTGTGATTTTCATATCTACAAATCATTGCAGGAGCTGCAGAAAATTAGAAGTTTGAATAAAGATGACTTCGATCTCTATGGTGCTAGAGGAGAGTCCATCAAAGCAAAAGCTATAGGGACAAATATATTGAAGTTACCTTCTTGAAAGATCTTAGAGCTGACAAATTATTATTATATACCTAAGATCATTAAAAATATTATATCTATAACCTTGTTATTAAAATAAGATTATAATCTTGATGTAATGAGCAATGGTTGCTCGATTAGATATTCTAATGAAATAAGATGTTCTGGCATTTTTAACAATGGCTTATTGACTCTATGTTTGGATGATAATATTTTTCATATTTTTGAAAATAGAAAACGTAAGAGAGAAGACATAAATAATACTTTACTTTGGCATTGTTGACTAGATGATATTAGTGAGACCAGGATTAACAAGCTGTACAAAGAAAAGTTCTTTGATCATTATGATTATGAATCATTAGGAACTTATGAATCATGTCTCATGGATAAAATGACCAAGACTCCATCTAGTGGACATGGAGAAAGGACAAGTGAGTTATTAGGACTTGTACATATAGATGTATGTGGTCCTATGACAACATAGGCCAGAGGTGGATACTCTTATTTTATAATATTCACTAACGATTTATCTAGATTTGGATATATATATATTTTATGAAACATAAATCTAAAGTCTTTGATAAATCTAAAGAGTATCAAAGTATGGTCGAAAAATAAACTAGAAAGGGTATAAATATCCTTCGATCTAATCAGAAAGAAGAATACTTATCCAGTGAATTTCTAGACTATCTTAAAGTAAAGGGCATTCTCTCTGAATGGACCCCTCTTTATACACCGCAATTAAATGGTATAGTCAAAAGGAGAAATCATACCTTATTAGATATGGTACGGACCATGATGTGCTTCACAAAATTACCTATTTTCTTCTAGGATCATGTCCTAGAGACTTTAGTATATTTCTTGAATAGAGTACCTTCTAAGTCTATATCTAGCACTCCATATGAGATATGGAGAAGAAAAAAATCTAATCTTAAATATCTTAAGATATGGGATTGTCCAGTATTGGGGGTAAACCCCGCTCCCACTGAAGTTCGGTCTAATGCTCAGCCAAGTATAATTTGTAATCATAGAAGAGCTTCAATCGCCACTTCTCCTTTAGTCGAACTCCTCCCAGACTTCTCCTTCAGTCGAACTTCTCTACCGGTCGGACTCCTTCTAGACTTCTCCTTTAGCCAAACTCCTTCCAGACTTCTCCTTCAGTCGAACTTCTCCTAGACTTCTTCTTCAGCTGGACTCCTCCATCAGTCGGACTCCTTCCAGACTTCTCCTTTAGCCGAACTCCTCCTAGACTTCTCCTTCAGCTGACTTCTCCATTAGTTGGACTCCTTCTGAACTTCTTCTTCAGCCGAACTCCTTCCAGACTTCTCCTTCAGCCAGACTCCTCCATCAGTTAGACTCCTTCCAAACTTTTCCTTCAACTAAACTTCTCCCAAACTTCTCCTTCAGTCAAACTTCTCCATCAGTCGGACTCCTTGAAGACTTCTCCTTCAGTCGAACTCCTCCCAGACTTCTCCTTCAGCTGGACTTCTCTATCAGTCGGACTCCTTCTGAACTACTCCATCAGTCGAACTCCATCCAGATTCCTCCAGTGGATTACTTCTAGATTTCAATTAGCATTCCTCCTGGATGATTCCTTCTAGTCGTATTTTCTTTAGGAGTCTGAACTCCTCTAGAATTGATATATGTCAAAGCTCTCTTCTCCTTTCCAAAACTCTATTGAATTCTTTCCTAAGCACTCCATTTTTATTGGCCAAAAGAACTGACTTGATCGTCAGAGGGTCCTACCGGAGCCACCACCATCGATTTTAGATGGAACTTTATTTTGTAGGTCACTGATGGAGGCCTCTTCTTTCTCAACTCCAACTCGATCCAGCGTCAACTAGATTCTGTGCCAACAAGATTGGCGCTAGAGGAAGGGCCATTTGTAAACCCTTATTCTTAAAGGAGTGCTCAGTCGATCCTATGGATCTTCTTCTTCAAGGTTCATCTCCATCCTCTCCCTCAATCCCAAGAAATGCCTCCAAAGAAGTCGACTATCCAGAGATCTACCGCTTCTACCATCAGATCTAAGTTAGATCCATCCATTCCTGCTCCATTATTGGTGCTTCAACCTCCTGCTCCACCGACGGTCATAGTAGATCTAGAGCAGTTTAACTTATTGATGTAGCAAGTTCAGGGCCTCACTGAAATGGTGCAGGCCATGTAGTAACCCTCAGTGACGGTTCCGCCTAGAAACCCATCATCGAAATGTCAAAAATGAGTCCTAAGGAGGCGCACTTGGGCTAGCATACCCATCACCCCTGGGAAGGAAAAATAGAGAGCAGTGAATCATTGTTTAGATCATGATTCTTTTTTGGAAGAAACCTTCCCCATCTACAGTCAGAAGCCTTTCAAGATCTATGATCAAGATGATATCCTCAATCAGAAACTATGAGAGATGGACCGACGGATTGAGAAACTCTACCACATCATCTTTGCTCACCATGATGATGTCTACATCGATCCTCCTTTCTCTCTCCAAATTATGCAAGAGCTTGTTTCACCGAACTTCAAGCTTCCCCAATTAGAAAGCTACGATGGAACCTCTAATTCGGTCGATCACCTAGAGGACTTTCGAACCATGATGTTGCTCCATGGCGCACCAGATGCCATTTTATGTCGAGCTTTTCCATCTATGTTGAAGGGAGTAGTAAGAAATTGGTACTCGATATTGAAGCAAAGTATGATCTTTTCCTTTGATCAGATGAGCTATTAGTTTGTAGCTCATTTTGTTAGCAACCGGCATCTCTGGAGAGGTTCGGACTCCCTCATTAACATCAAATAGAAGGAAGGAGAGTCCATTCGGGCTTATGTCAATCACTTTAATGCTGTCGCACTGGAAGTCTGAAACCTTGACCAGTCTGTTGCAATGATCACGCTGAAAGATGGCCTTCAGAAGAATGATTTGTTGTTCTCTCTGGAGAAGAAGTACCCCAGAGATTTTGCTGATCTACTAGCTCAGGCTGAAGAATATGCCCAAGCGGAAGAAGCCTTCAAGTTGAAGGATGAGGAAGCCATAGAAGAGCGACAGGTGGGCGAATCTAATAAGCCCACAGCTGATGGAGGGCCGAATGAAGTTCGACCATGCTCATGGACTCCCCTCGAGCACAAGCGAGCCCGAACTCCTCCTCGAGCTCATCATTAAAGAAGCTCCGATAGAAGGGCATGAAGAAGTTCTCTTCTCAGAAGGTTTCACAACTACGTCCCCCTCAATGTTTCAAAAATGCAAGTATTGATGAAGATCAAGGAGTAACTATCGAGGCTTGAAAGAAAGCACACTCATCCTAGCAAGCGCAATCCTAGCAAATACTGCCTCTACCATCATGACCATGGCCATGATACTAAAGAATGCATTCAACTCTAAGACAAGATCGAGGAGCTCATCAGGAGAGGTCGGCTGGGTCGATTCCTCAGATGCTGGCCTAAAGCAAGAGAAGATCGATCGAGGACACTGCCGCAGTCAGAACCATCAAAGAGGGAGGAACAATAAGAAGATCGACTGTCTCTCGGCATCATCAACACTATCTCTAGGAGATTTTGATGAGAAGAGGCCAACGGATCTGAGAGATCAGTGAAGACATGGAGGACTGAAGAACCCATAATCGTCACTGAGGTAGATGCACGAGGAGTACAGTTTTTGCATAATGATGTGGTTGTAATCTCTTTAAATATAATGGACTATGATGTACGTCGTATCCTAGTTGATAATGAAAGTTTGGCTGACATTTTGTTTTATGATGCTTTCTCCAAAATGTCAATATCTAATAGTTAGCTTGGACCAATAAACTCCCCACTAGTAGGCTTTGCTGGTGCTGCAGTACCAGACGAAGGTTTAATAACTCTAGCTGTGGCTACAGGGCAATATCCAAGATAATCCAGAGCGTAGGTGGTAAAGGCTCCCTCTGTTTATAATGCAATTCTCGATCGACCTGGTCTAAATACACTTCGGATGATGGTGTCAACTTATTATTTGAAGATGAAGTTTCTGACAAGTTATGGGATCGGAGAGGTCAGGAGAGATCAAGCTCTGGTAAGGCAATATTACTCAATTGCCCTACGAAAGGAAGAACAATCCGACCCTTATCCTGTTGATGGGTTAGATGTCCAGGACGACCTCACGAAAGAAAGAAGAGAATTGATGGAAGATCTTATCTCAGTCCTTCTAGATGATGGAAATATGGAGCACACGGTATAGATTGATTCCAATCTAACTAATGGGATACAAGAGCAGCTCGTCGAATTCCTTCAAAGAAATGTAGATGCTTTTGCCTGGGTCCCCATGGACATGCCAGGAATTGATGTGGAAGTCATGGAGCATCATTTGTTTGTTGATCCAAAACATCGGCCAATAAAAGAAAAGATGCGGAGCCATGCCCCAGAGAGATAGAAGGCAATTGTAGAAGAAGTTGACAAGCTCCTTAAGACTGGATTCATCCAAGAAGTCAACTATCCGAACTAGGTCCCTAATGTCATACTTGTCAAAAAGACAAATGACAAATGGAGAATGTGCATAGATTTCAAAAAACTAAACAAAGCCTGCCCAAAAGACGGCCACCCTCTGCCCAAAATTGATCAGCTGGTGGATGCAACTTTGGGCCACGAGCTCCTTACTTTCATGGATGCCTTCTCTAGCTATTATCAAATCCAGATGGTGCCAAAGGATGAGGAGAAAACTACTTTTATTATTGACCATGGTCTTTACTGTTATAGGATTATGCCTTTTGGACTCAAAAATGTAGGAGCAACATACTAGTGCCTGGTCAATAAGATCTTCAAGGAGCAAATCGATCGTAACATGAAAGTGTATGTAGATGACATGCTTGCCAAGAGCCGAACTTCAATAAATCATATTGTCGACCTTGAGGAAACCTTTGATGCCCTTTGAAAATACAAGATGAAGTTAAATCCAACCAAATGCACCTTTGGTGTGACTTCAGGAAAATTCTTGGGATTCATGATGTCAAGGCACGAAATTGAAGCAAATCTAGAGAAGATTTGAGCCATTCAAGAGATGACGGCTCCTAAATCTATCAAAGAGGTTCAGCACCTGACTAAAAAGGTGGTGGCCCTGAACCGCATCATCTCAAGGTTGGTCGAGCGATGCATGCCCTTTTTTCAAGTTCTCAAGCAACCAAAGGACTTTTGCTGGACCACCAAATGCCAATAAACCTTTAAAGAGCTCAAGGACTACCTTTGTTCACCTCACCTATTAGCCAAGTCCAAACCTGGAGAAGAACTATTTCTATACCTAGCGGTCTCCTCAATAGCTCTAGCAGCGGTTGTAATTAAAGAAGAAGCAAAAGTACAATGGTCAATCTACTACATAAGCCTGGTCCTGAGAGATGCTGAGATCAGGTATATCAAGTTAGAAAAACTAACTTATGCTTTATTGATTGCAGCCTGGAGATTCTAACCTTATTTTCAAGGGCACATCATAATCCTCCTCACTGATAAACCAATCAAGATAGTTCTTCATCGAATAGATACCTCTGGGAGAATAGCAAAATGGACAATTAAGCTCATCGAATTTGACATTAATTACCAACCTCGACCATCAGTCAAAGCCAAAAATATTGGTAGATTTTGTAGTGAAATGCACTATTCTGAATGAAGCTGAGCTTGAATAGAATGAAACCAGCATTTTATGGTTGCAGTCAAGCTCCTCTGAAGAAAGAGCCAATCTCCCCAAAGACTTCTGGGCCTTATATGTGGATGGCTCATCCAACACTTCTAGTGCAGATGCAGGGCTGATCTTGGTTAACCCAAAGGGGATCATCGTCAAATATGTGCTACACTTTGAATTTTCTGCAACTAATAATGAGGCTGAATATGAAGCATTGATTGCTGGGTTAAAGATAGCTAAAGAGTTAGAAGTAGATTGGCTCCAAGTCTACAGTAATTCTCAATTGGTGGTTGGATAGGTTAGTGGTAGTTATAAAGCACGGGAGGAAAACACGATGAAATATCTTGAGAAAGTGAAGAACTTGATTCCAACCTTCAACAGTTTTAACATCCAATAGATTTCAAAGATAGAAAATACCAGAGCTGATCTTCTCTCTAAATTGGCCACTTTAGCCCCGATCGAACTGCCTAAGGAAGTATTCTTTGAAGTTTTGAAATGCCCAAGTTTGGAGGAACCGCAATCTATAATGCAGATCGACCATGAGCCATGTTGGATTGATCCACTGGTTGCCTATCTTAAAGATGGAGTTCTTTCTTATAATTAGAAAGAAGCTCAAAAACTTAGAAACCAAGTCTTTCGGTATGTTCTATATGATGGCAAGCTGTATAAAAGATCAAATTCTTTACCGTTCTTGAGATGTCTCCGACCTTCAGAAGCTGATTTTGCATTGTGAAAAGTATACGAGAGAATCTATGAAAGTCATGTAGGGGCTAGATCTTTATCACAATGACTGCTTCGGCAGGATTACTATTGGCCGATCTTGTATCATGATTCTATAAAATATGTCAAAAAATATGACCGCTGCTAAAGAAATACAAATATCCAAAGACAGCCAGCCTCCGAACTTACACCCCTGAGCGCCCCATAGCCATTTATGCAATGGAGAATGGATATACTCGGATCTTTTTTAATGGCATCTGGACAACGAAAGTTCCTCTTGGTGGCAAAAGACTATTTCATAATGTGGGTTGAAGCGGAACCTCTAGCAAAAATAACTGAAGCAAAAGTGCAGGACTTCGTCTGGAAGTCAATTATTTGCAAATTCGACCTATCTTGGACCCTCATAATAGATAATGGACGATAATTTGCTGGAGCAAGATTTGCCAAATTCTATGAAGATTTGAATATCTTCCATCATTTTACGTCAGTGGCTCACCCACAGGCAAACGGAGAGGCCGAAGTAACTAATAGAACCCTACTACAAGATATCAAAGCAAGGCTTGAGAGAGCAAAAGAGACTAGATAGATGAAACTCTATATTGATGCCTAGCACCGAACTACTAAAGGATTGCAACAGAGAAACTCCATTCACTTGCCATCAGAAATGAAGCTTCATCCCGATATACTTAGACTCCATCAGCATGTCATGGCATTCAATGGAACAAGCAATTCATAGGACCTAAGTCTAACCTCGACTTGGTGAAGAAAAATGAAAAAAAGCTCAATTCGGATTGCAGCCTACAAGCCCAAAAAAGCTTGCTACTATAAATCAAAAGTCAAAGGTAAATATTCAAAGTGGGGGACTTTGGTAATGCAGGCAGCAATTTCACAACCTCAGAATCAAGAGCTGCTCCGAATTGAAAAACCCGTATAAATAAGAAGGTTCATCCCCCAGAACTTATGTCTGAAGAGCTCGAAGGAACAACCTCCCACGATCTTATTTAGAAAATTTGAATGTACTACCAGTAATTTTTCTTCATAAAACTTCTCCTTTTTAAACATTTATTATTTCTTGTGCAAAAAACTATGTGATGACAGAAAAGAGCAACAAAGTGGCCATATTAGCAATAGGAGGGAACTTATCCTAACATAGCAAAGGTCGCGAATATCTCTGATTATTAAGATTAGCGAGGAAAAAGCCTATTTCAAGGCCCATTTGTGCCCCCTATTGCCATGTTTATGAAACAGAAGCAGAACCTCATCCTACATGAGCATCGAAGACTTTCAATATTTAAGATAGGAGGAGGAAAGAGGCCATTCATGGCCCATGGTGCTCCTATGCCTGTTAGAAATAGAGGAGAAATTATCCTACATAGGCAAGTTGAAGACCATTGATTATTTAAGTAAAGGGAGAAAGGCCCATAATTTTTCCGAGCCAGTTGGGATGTTAGAAATATGAGGGAGGAGAAAACGGAACAAGACTATTAATGGCCATTTGGCCCATTTGGCCATATGCCATTTTTGGAAATAGAAGGAAACCTCATCCTAACTTCAGCCAAGTCAAAGCTCGTTAATAATTAAATGAATGAGGGGGAGAACCCATTCAACAATCCATGTATGCTCCTACAGTCTTGTTAAGAATAAGAGGAGAATCTTCATCCTAACTTTAAGCCAATGTCGAAGCCCCTCGTTAATTTAAGATGAAATGAGGAGAGAGGCCCATTCAATGGCCCATTTGTGCTCCTATAGTCTTGTTAGAAATAGGAGGAGAACCTCATCCTAACTTGAGCAAAGTTGAAGGCCTTGTTAATTTATGACGGGATGAGGAGAGAGGCCCATTCAACGGCCCATTTTTGCCATTATAATCTTATTAGAAACAGGAGGAGAATCTCATCCTAACTTGAGAAAAGTTGAGGGCCTCCATAATTTATGTTGGGATAAGGGGAGAGACCCATTCAACGGTCCATTTATGCCTCTACAGTCTTGTTAGGAACAAGAGGAGAACCTTATCCTAACTTAAGCAAAATTGAAGACCTTGTTAATTTAAGACGGGTTGAGGGGAGAGGCCCATTCGACGATCCATTTGCATGCCTACTGTCATGTTAGGGATAGGAGGAGGACCTCTCCCTAACATGAGCAAACCAAAGACCTCCAGTTATTAAAAATAGGAGGAGAGGAGAAGACCTATCAATGGCCTAATTGTGCCATTGCAGTCCTATTAATAGAAGGAGAATCTCATCCTAATATGAGTAAATCAAAGACCTCTGGTTGCCTGAGATAGGAGAAAAATCTCATCATGAGAAAGGCAAAAACTTACCTCATCAAGAATAAGTAAGGACTTCGTCTTATCAAAAGGATCAAGAAAAACCAACTAAGCTGAAAATGGAAAGACAACATCATCCTAATATCATCCTGATATAAATAAAGATGTCCAATCATGAAAAGATAGGAGAAAAGCTACCTTTTGATGATTGTTCCAACAAAAGACAAAATGAAGGAGAAAAGAAAAGAAATGAAATATAAAAACAATTAAAGAAGGTATTTCTTCATTAAAGTTAGAATTGTTACAAAATGAAGGTTTATAAGATCTTCGACCTGAGGCTGTCGTGTTCGTTATAAAAGCGGATGTCGCGAGATTAGACGAGGAGGAAAAGGCAAAGTCGGTGGAACTCAAGTAGTTGGATATTCAACTTCATTATACTCAGGCCTTGGACTTCATGCTAGGCCACATCACACCAATCGAGATATTCAGCACTAATTTAAACTGAAACACTAATCGTCATTGCCTCCTAAGACCCTCTCTCTCTTCCTTAGCAGACCTCTCCACCCACACCCCCCTCGTCCACGCCCCTTTGTCTGCATAATTATCCCTCCTTGAATTCTCCTGCAGCCATGCCTCTCAGAATCCGCCTACTTCAGCCCCCTCCCCCCGACACTCTCTTCCACCCCAGCTTGCACGCTCCCCCCCCCCACCACACTCTAACTATCTGGCAGCTCCCCGCCTTAATCTCCTCCTCCGCCCATGCAAACATGACACGTTCGACTTCGGGCAAAGCCTATGGAGACGATACCCTGGTTCGAAGAAGCGTAATATGTTGAAGGCCAACCCGTATGCTACAAGCTCGGTATATGACCTCTCGACTGCGCTAATATCGATGCATCGCTATAGACCACTCAGTACATGCTTGTGTAGCGTGTATCTAGTGCTATATGATATCTGGCATATATTGCTACGAGAATATATATAGCTACCTAATTAATCTCTGCAGTGAACGCACAGTGTTAGAGTTCATTATTGCAGCGAGGATCACGCAGAGGGAGATACGGCACACTATATTGCAGGCCCTCGACAGTCAGATCTCATATATAAAAGACGGCTTAGCCTGATCGCACTTACGATCATCGACAGATTAACATAGATCCCGTCGTCATATGTCCAATATATTGCCCATGACGTGGCACAACTCATGACAATTTATATGCGGGGACACAGAAAGAAGACACATTCTCATTCCCCGTGTCATCAGGGCCTGGAGCCTACATCAGAAGGACTGGCAACTAGAGGGACTAAAGCGGATATGGGTCAGGTGCGTACATGAGGATGAACGATTCAATGGTTTACGGTCTCCTTGAGACCGAGCACTAGAATCTTCAATCATGTATCTAAGACTTAAATCAGAAGACCATGTGAATATAGTAAACGACCACCGGACACTTCTAAATACAGGTAGATATATTGTCATCTTACTCACACGAACGGATAGCAGGTTTAGCAATATGAGAAGAGCTAGAGATACATTCATTGGTTGAAACGCACGAGAAGTAAGCGTATTACTCACATGAAATCAATCTTCGATGTGAATCAATTATATATGTTCATTTAAACCTATTGCCGGTACAAGGACAGGCCTACGTGACAAGCACGATAGTCCTCAAAATTACCGACCTTCTTAATGATCTCTTAGGAACGTCGACACATCCCGAAATTACTTTATCATGGAGCATGTGTGTAAGATTCATTATTGGCAGGAGGAGCGATTTAATACGTGCCTCGAGCGGAAGTTCATCGGAGGATGCGTTATCGTGTAGATTTTTTGGGATTCCATGTAGCAGTATGTCTGTTGCCCTTATCTAATATAATTTAGTATGAAACATTATATTTATTATCCTATTAGAGGGCCTAATGAGGACTAGTATGCAATTTATCTGCCACTGTCTAGAGCATTAGTCTTACTATAAAACTTATTAGTGTTTAAAAGAATTCCTTAAGGTAGCGACTCGACATCGGTGGGAGACTGATCAACATAGAAAGAAATTCTAAGCTATTGATAAAAAGAAGTTTACTTTCATTGATAAAAGTATTTCCAAGTACAACTCGCAATGGATGAGTAAATAAATAAGATAGAAGAGAGGGCAATAACTCAAAGCTTCGCGATACCTACAGAGGACGGAGAGCGTAAAATAGAATGTTGGGCAGTTGCGAGGGCATAGAGTAGCGTAATACATCTTTTGAAGCACCCTGCTATCGACCGTAAGATGTCATATGTGCCGGAGACAGTGATGCTGGGCGGCACTCAGGAGCAAGTTCGAACTCGGCTGTTCAAAAACCCGTACCGTAGAAGATGTTGGCGACTATCCGTACCAAGAAGCACGGGTATTAGTATGGTTGGACAGAATAGGAGATAATAGGAGCTTCGTATATTTTGAATACCAGACAGTTGGGGGAGACTGAAGGGTGAGCTGTTGGTCGCAATGGATCGGTTCGCTTTCTCCATCGACAGCTTGACTTAAGTCCAGTGATACAATTGTTACCCAAAAAGAGCCATATGTTCAAGTACGTTAGAGAAAACTTTCGAGGGACAACCTCTAACGCGTCTCGGTGCGATATGAGACATCTTAAAAAGTCAGTTATCTATACTTGAAGAAGTGTCTGAGGACTGGAGCCACTCTAGCGCACTTCACGGGCACAACAGCAATCGCTGAGTGTCAAGGCAGTGGCTTGGATGATACTCCAGTACCATTTTCCGGAGGAAGAAGGCTTGAACTCTTCCACGGCCTGGGAGAGATCATTTCACCTATCCGGACTCGCGAGCGATCGACTTTGCATCCAGCGAAGCGTATCATAACTCGGATAGACAGTATGGCGGTGCTAAATAGCATAGACTTTGATCTACGTAAGCTTTGCTTCCACTTGGATCATTACCTTCCAGGCTACGGAGACGATGGCCTGCATTAGAGAATGAGAGTTCGAGGACAAAACTTAATCGTCCTATCTTCATGAGCGGAGACACATACCGGACGAACTTCTGAGTGAATTTACTCTAGCATGAGTTCTACCATTAGCCCAACAAAGATATGCTAGCAACCACTCATGCTGCATATTCTTTTACTTTCTGGAAGAAGAGACGAGGGACCATTTCAACCTTTCAAAGAGATACATTACTACTAGACATCTACTTATGCCATTCGGCCTCCAAACTGGTGTGGCCCCTCTATGATTCGTGGTGCGAAGCAACTATTATCAGGAGGAATTGATCCGACATAATACGCAGGGGGGGCAAATAAAATGAATCGTTGTTAAAGAAAAAAAGAAAAAAGAAGAAAAGAAAGAAGAAACAAGAGAGAAGGAGAGAGCTGAGAAGAGAGGAAACCCAATAGAAAGACAAGGATGCAAAGAGAGAGAAGTGGGGAGGTAGCAAGGATGGAAGAGCCCACTAATCTACAACGCATGAAGATAGATGAGGGTTCCTGCAGAACCCAACGAAGCACAACTCCCCACTGGTTTGAATGTAAAACGATAAATAGGGTTTGGCAGAAACTAAGAGCGCAGATCATCATCCACCACGGTTCGACAGGCGATCATAGCTTTCAGGGGCAATATTTTATTTAGCAAAGGGGGTACTAATAAGAGACGCGGAATAGATCTTTGGCGCGGATGGTTGTTGATAAACGAAAGGAATCACATACATCCATCATTCCTCACATGAGCTGTAGAACTATAGTCGGAACGGTACTGCAGGACTAAAGTGAAGTCCATTACAGGAGTCCTCGTCTTAGTGCGCAGGATTTGATTATAACTATTACGAGACGGGGTGGAACAGTATGCTAATGATTAATGTTAAGTGTAGCATGGATGATAAGCTTCTTTTTATTACGTCAGGGATCCGGGTCCCGGATCGGGGTATAGGGGGGGGTAGTCTACATACGTTCTTCATAACTCAGACGGTGAACATCAGAGCTCTGATCCATTCGACATAGGGTACGGAAGGTCTGCGAGGACCGTAAGGAGAGGATCGTAATCGCGCATCAAAGTTGCCGACCACTAGCGATCGCTCAAGAGGTTATATGATTGGGTGAAAAAGAGACATTGGCACTACAGAGATGATACATGTAAAAAGATCAAGCTATGTATATGATTCGACATCAGAATAGGAAGCTCATTCGAGGAGCTATGAGCAGAGCCGACGACGATATAGTGAGCCTAACACTTCAAAACTATCGGACAGACGAAGCAGCGACTTTAGCTCGTTTTCGGTCATCTTATCTAGAGTGAGATCGTAAGCCGTCAATTTGGTCGAGCATAAACGCAGAACATAGCGTCGAGTCAATCTTAAGGCCTTATGATTGGACATAAAAAGGTGAGAAGGGAATAACAATACGGATCAGCATGCAGCCACTAGTTGACTTTCCAAATATGGAGGGAGTACTATCTAGTATAAAGGTGGAGAAGGCGAGGAAGAGGGTAATGATATACATATCTAACATATAGATTCAGATAGCAGATAGCTGAACCAAAACGCTACATCTCAGTCATAGACGTAAGAAGTAAGGGACTCTACTTAGGTTAAGATAAGCGTCTGGTTCTTTCAGAAGATCGCAGAAAGTAAGGAGTAGGAAACTCGAGCACGACATCGTAAATGAGTTGTTGGCGAGACAGAAAGATTGGCTCATAGCTATAAGTTAGGGAGCTCGGACAGGGATTGTATCTCACACAAAATATAGACCGCTAGATTTATGACCGAAGGCAGTGAAGATATCAATAGGATCAGGTCAGACAAAATATCGAATCAGTAAGTATGATGACTGTAGCACAAATTGAATAAAGTAACACTTTCGTTTAATAGTATACTATTAGATAGGAGATATGAAGCGAGAGCTGTAGTATTCACATACAACAGGACCAGGCTCTGGATAGCGAAATATGATGCTCTGGAAGAGGAAGCAAGAGAGAGTGTTTGACTCTAAATCCAAACCACGAGTTTCATACTATTGCCCAGAAGGATGGTGCTTGAAAGTATAGAAGTTCCTAAAGAGTGAAATGATTGGATGGACCTCGGCTAGACGATAGAGGAAAAGAAATCCTATCACAAATCTAAAAGAATTTGGTGCTACGAAGGCAAGGGAGATGTTCAGAAATTGAAAAAGAGCAACTACGAAAGGAGGGAGTGGAAGTTGGAGTCCGGCACGTAGAGTTTTTAAATATAGGTAGAATCGATCAATCAGGGGAGAACTCGCTCGATCACTCAATGTGGAAAGTTCAAGATCGTACTCCTGAGGGATCTCGTACTGAATCCTAATTAGAAAAAGATTATTCGGAGTTAGGATGCAAGGAATGGTATCCGACATGAAAGGTTGATGAGACATGTCTCCAGTGCAAACTACTGTAATAGGGATAGGGTCAAGGAAGGTTGGACTGGATGAACTCTAGAAACCAGCAGATTGGGAAGTTCTGAAGGACATCCTAATCAAACTAAATTCAAGAGAAATCCCCAAAAATTAAGAGGCAAAGGATGCTGAAAACTCCTTAAGAAAAACTAAGAGAATAAGAAGCGAAGGATGCTAGAATAATTAAAAAGAAGGATGGCGGAACTGACCTAGGTCGATTGAGAAGGACAAAGAGGCAATGAGCACGATGAAGATCAAGCAGAGGAATGCTCAAAACCAGGAAGGATGGAGGAAGAAATCAGAACTCTCGAGAGGAAGATAGACGAAAGTCGGAGGAGGAAGGGACCAAGACTCTCGAAGGGAAGGAAGATGAGAACTAGAAAATGAAGAAGGACTTAAATAGCCGAAAGTGATCCAAAACCATCATGATTGTAGATCTCCCTCGACCGTTCTTCATGCAATGCATGTCCCAGGTATCATGACAAAAGAAGGGCGACAGGTAGTGCCTTTATGGCGTCGTGTCTCGAGCAGCGCTTCGGTGGAAATTTCAAAAGTCCATCTCTTCGAGTCGGATCGAGTTAAAGGGACTCTAGTGCCAATATGAAAGATGACAAAATGCCTTATTTTTTTTTCAATAATTGCAAAATCAAGGAAAGAACTTTGGTAGTTGCCTTTTTACTCTCTTCCATTGAATTCTGAACTTGAAAGTAGGAGGACTATTGTTGGGGGTAAACCCCACTCCCACCGAAGTTTGGTTTAATGGTCAGCTAAGTATAATTTGTAATCGTAGAAGAGCTTTAATCATCATTTCTTCTTTAGCCGAACTCCTCTCAGACTTCTCCTTCAGCCAGACTTCTTCACAAGTTGGACTCCTTCTGGACTTCTCCTTTAGCCGAACTCCTTTTGGACTTCTCCTTCAATCGAACTCCTCCTAGACTTTTCCTTCAGCTGGACTCCTCCATCAGTTAGACTCCTTCCAGACTTCTTCTTCAGTCAAACTCCTTCCAAACTTCTCTATCAGTCAGACTCCTTTTGGACTTCTCCTTTAGTGAAACTCCTTCCAGACTTCTCCTTCAATCGGACTCCTCCATCAGTCGGACTCCATCCAGACTCTCCTTTAGTCAAACTCCTTTCAGACTTCTTCTTCAGCTGGACTTCTCCATCAGTCAGACTCCTTCTAGACTTCTTCATTAGTTGAACTCCATTCGTATTCCTCTAGTGGATTACTTCTATATTTGAACTAGTATTCTTTCTGGATGATCCCTTCTAGTCGTATTCCCTTTAGGAGTCTGAACTTCTCTGGAATTGATATATGTCAAAGCTCTCTTCTTCTTTCCAAAACTCTACTGAATTCTTTTTTGAGCACTCCATTTCTATTGGTCAGAAGAGCTGACTTGATCGTCGAAGGATCTTATCGGAGCCACCAACATTGATTTCAGACGTGACTTTGTTTTGCAGGTCACTGATGGAGGCCTCTTCTTCCTCAACTCTAGCTAGATCCGGCATCAACCAGATTCTATACCAACATCCAGCATATGTAAAAAAAAATTTTGGACATAAGCTAGATATTAGAGTAGACAAATATCTATTTATAGGATATCCTAGAGATAGTATGGGATATCTATTCTACCATCCTACTGAATAAAAGGTGTTTAAAAGTAGGCATGCCACTTTCATGGAGAAAGAATTCATTCTAAAAAAAGGCAGTGGAAGCAACATTGAACTTAGTGAAGTTCAAGGAAAGCAAATAGATATTTCTCAAGCAAATAAATACATAAATAAGAAAGAACCAAAATACACAACTTCAATTCATAGGTCTAATAGAGTACGACATGCACATGTGAGGTACGAATTTATTATTAAGAATAATGAAGCCCAAGTCATTGAGAATGATGAACCTCTAACCTATATGGAAGCTGTCATGAGTAGGAACTCAAACAAATGGCTGGCTGTCATGCAATCTAAAATGGACTCCATGTATACCAACAAAGTATAGACTTTGGTGGATGCACTAGAGGGTGTGAACCCTATTGGATGCAAATCAGTCTATAAGAAAAAGATTGGAGCAGATGGTCAAGTTAAAACCTATAAGGCCAGATTAGTGGCTAAGAATTTTAGATAAAAATAGGGTATTGATTATGATGAAACATTTTTACCTATTTCTATGCTCAAATCTATTTGGATTATGCTTGTAATAGCAGCATACCATGATTATGAAATATGGCAAATGGATGTGAAGATAGCCTTTCTTAATGATTTTCTTAAGGAGGAGGTCTACATGTCACAGCCAAAGGGATTTCTCTCAAATGAGAGACCAAATCAGGTATGCAAGCTTGAAAGATCTATTTATGGATTGAAGCAAGCTTCAAGTAGTTGGAATATATGCTTTGATGTTACAGTCAAAGAGTTTGGTTTCATCAAGAATGTGAATGAACCATGTGTGTACAAGAAAACTAGTGGAAGTATTATAGTTTTCTTGGTTTTGTATGTAGATGACATACTCTTCATTGAAAATGATATCCTTGTAGGTGGTGTGGTGCTCCCAAGCCTTAGGAGGCCACGAGCAGAGCCAAGTTGAGGGCTCCAAGGAGGCTAAGGCAGGTGTGGTCCTAGGGCTAGGATAGAAGTTGTCCTAAGGTGGATGCGGCATGTAGCTCTCCATGGGCTTGAGGTTCGGATATTGAGGGCCTTCAGGGGCTTAGTTGGTGCTTTGGAGACCTCAGATTCAAGGTGGAGTAAGGTACTAAAGTCAGAGAATCAAGACTATAGAAAGAATATTTTTTGTAGGTTAGCCAACTCAGTCCAAAATTGGATCGGCTAAGTCTCAGAGCACAGACAAAATAGAAAGATCAAGTTTCGGGATTGCAAGCACGGCATAGAATTGGGTCAGCTCAGTTTTGGATTGAGTCAATCCAGTGGAACTTAGCCGGCTCAGTATTGAGACTGAGCCGGCTCAGTACTGAGAGTGCGTAGACAAAGTTACGCTAGGGTCTGGATTGATCCTAGGGGTCTTAAGGCCTAGTTTGAGAGGTCTTAATGGGGCTAATTCATGTATGGGTTGGGATTAGATCCAGGGGATGAGAGCATATGAGACTTGGACTCGGTGAGTACTTTCATGTATTGGATTAGCCTAAGGAAGTTTTTAAGCTGGGATTTATTAGGATTCATGTGAAAACTCTAGGGTATATAAATCAGGACATTGTAATTTTTACAAGAGAAGAAAATACAATTGAGCTTTTCTTCCTAACTCTCTTCTCTCTTCTGTCTGGTTCCAACACCAAAACCCTAGCTTCTCTCATCTTTCTTAGATCTTTTTTGGTTTGCTGGATTAACACCCAGGTTCATGCAAGAGATCGGATCTATGGCTGTGGCTCTGAGCAACCATAGGAACAACAATTGGTATCATAGCTTGGTTGAGCATGAAGGAGAAAGAAGATCAATTTTTAGTAGAGATTAGCAGTGAGATTCAGATCTAAAGGCTTTCTTTAGGCTTCATGAGTAAGGAAGAGATCGTAGGGCTGCTGTCCATCATCCTTAGTCAAGCTATTTCTCAGATCTATCTATTTGCTGTTATTTGATTTGGATTGATCATGGAGAACAGTGGGTTGAAGATAGGATTAGAGAAGTTTGATGGAAAGAAAAGTTTCACGATGTGGATGGTAAGGGTGGATGATTTGCTGGTTCAGATGAGGTTGGATTCGGCCTTGAAAGATAGGCTGAAGGAGATCACAGACAAAGAGTGGGTGTCCTTGGAGAAAAGGGCATGTGCCATGATTTGGACTTATTTGATGGATTAGGTTTTGTATGGTGTGTTAGAAGAGAGAACACCCAAGGGATTATGGTCGAGGTTGCAGTAGTTGTACATGGGGAATAATATGTGCAATAAGTTGATGTTGAAGAAGCAATTGTATAGCCTTTGGATGCAGGAGGGTGAGGATATTGCAAGGCATATTCAGTAATTTGATTGGATGAGGATGGACTTGCTCAATATAGGTGTGGATTTAGAAGAGGAGGATAAGAGTCTGTTGTTGCTGTGTTTGCTATCTGGGAGCTTCAATCTATTGGTGACAACTTTGTTATATAGTAAGGAGACACTGGTGTACGAGGAGATCGTATCAGTGCTCAGGTCCAACAAGGAGCAGGAATGGATGATGAAGAGGGAGGTCTTCCAGGAGAGTCTTGTGGTTTCAGAGAAGCACAGGAAAGGAAAGAAGAAGGGTGAATGGAGGGACAACAAAGGATCCAAGAGATGCTTCAAGTATGAAGAAGTAGAGTACTTTAAGCAGGATTGTCCACTTTGGAAGAAGTGCAAGGGAGGAGAACGCTCGGATTCCATCAGTATAGTTGTTGAAAGTGAAGATTCGGATGAAATCTTGGTGGTTTCAGAGGAGCCTGCAGGGTGCGGTGTATCTAAGATGGTTTCGGATAGGTTTATAGAGTGCAGAGGGTCCGATGTGGTAGCGACGGTGTTTGAGGTACAGTGGCAGGCCTAGCAGTGCAGCGTTGGATGGTTGGTCTCAGAGGACTCAGAGATAGAGTCAGCTTCTAAAGCATCAGAGGGACTTCTGCTCCAGGTGGAGCACCGAATAGAGGTGGCTTCATGGGTGGAGAAAGCTGTGATATGGGTTCAGAGCAGAGGAGTGTAGAGGAAGGACCTATATCCCAGCACCAGTGCCGTAGCTGTATCCAGGTGGAGAGGATTATGCAGGGACATTGGCGTGGCTCTGAGGAGATAATGTCAGGTGGAGCATTAGGATATATAGTAAGTGTCGGTAAAGAAAGGTTGCATGATCTCTTGAGAAGTCTCGAACAAGTGATGCAGCTGTCAAGTAGAAGGATACCTACAACTCCAACGGTGGGTGTAGAGAAATAAGCCAAGGACTTCAGCGGTGGAGGCGATCATCTCGAAGGCCTTAAAGGGAGCTCAGTAGTTGAAGAAGAATGATAGTGGCAAGGTGAGCATGAGGGGCTATCAGGACATGCAGGGATAATAGGATAGTGCAGGAAGATGTTGCTAGGTGTGCCAAGGCTTGGGCACACCAAGGTGGAAATTGTAGGTGGTGTGGTGCTCCCAAGCCTTGGGAGGCCATGGGCGGAGCCAAGATGAGGGCTCTAGGGAGGCTAGGACAAGTGTGGTCTTAGAGTTAGGAAAGAAGTTGTCTTAGGGTGGAGGCGGCATGTAGCTCTCCACAGGCTTGAGGTTTGGATATTGAGGGCCTCAAGAGGCTTGATTGGTACTTCAGAGACCTGGAATTCAAGATAGAGCATGGAACCAAAGTCGAGAAATCAAGACTACAGAAAGGATATTTTCTATAGGTTAGTCGGCTCAGTCTAAAACTGGGTTAGCTAAATCTCAGAGCATAGGCAAAATAAAAAGATCGAGTTTCGAGATTGCAGGCACGGCATAGAATTGGGCCAACTCAGTTTTAGACCGAGCTAACCCAGTGGAACTTAGCCCGCTCGATGCTGAGACTGAGCCGGCTCAGTGCGCGGGCAGAGTTATGCGAGGATCTATTTTGGGCTAGGGTCTAGGTTGATCCTAGGGTTTTTAAGGCCTGGTTTGAGAGTTCTTAAGAGGGCTAAGTCATGTATGGGTTGGGATTAGATCCAAGAGATGAGAGCATGTGAGACATGGGCTCGGTGAGTGCTTTCATGTATTGGGTTAGCCTAAGGAAGTTTTTAAGCTGGGGTTTATTAGGGTTCGTATGAAAATTCTAAGGTATATAAATCAGGACATTGTAACTTTTACAAGAGAAGGGAATATATTTGAGCTTTTCTCCCTAACTCTCTTTTCTCTGGTTCCAAAACCAAAATCCTAGCTTCTCTCATCTTTCTTAGATCTTCTTTAGTTTGCTGGATTAATACCCAGGTTCACGCAAGAGATCGGATCTACGGCTGTGGCTCCGAGCAGCCGTAGGAACAACATTCCCAATGTTGCAATCAATCAAGTTATGGCTATCAAATAAGTTTTTCATGAAAGACTTGGGAGAAGCATCCTATATACTAGGTATAAAGATCTATAGAGACAGATCTAGAGGATGCTAGGCTTATCCTAGTCTAGGTATATTGACTTAATACTAAAAAGGTTCAGTATGGATGAAAGTAAAAGAGGTTACATACCCATGAGTCAAGGCATACATCTTTCTAAGGAGATGTCTCCTAAGACACCAGAAGAGAGAAAAAGAATGAGTTTTATGCTTCGACTGTAGGATCAATAATGGATGCTATGTTATGTACCAGGCCTGATGTTGTTTATACTTTAGGCATAGCTAGTAGATTTTAAGCTGATCCAAGAGAGGATTATTGAAAAGCTGTGAAAAATATTTTTAAGTACTTGAGAAGGACTAAGGATATTTTTTTAGTATATGATGGATCTGATCTCAAACTAGAAGGATATTCTGACTCTAGTTTTCAATCAGATCCAGATGATAGCAAGTCTATTTCAGGATATGTTTTTACTCTGAATGGTGGAGTAGTGAATTGAAAGAGTACCAAGTAGCCAACTATAGCTAACTTAACCACTGAGGTAGAGTACATAGTTGCAAGTGAAGCCACCAAGGAAACTATCTGGATGAAGAAGTTCATCACTGAATTGGATGTTGTACCTAAAATTGAGAACCCAGTACTACTTTATTGTAATAATACTGGAGTAGTTGCTCAAGCAAAGGTACCAAGGTCTCATCATAAATCTAAGCATATTCTGAGATGCTTCTATCTCATTCATGAAATTATTGAAAGATAGGATGTTGTCATTGAATGAATAGATATAAAGAACAACATAGCAGACCCATTCATTAAGACTTTACCACAGCAGTAATTCGATTACCACCTTAATTGTATGGGACTAAAAATAAGGGCGATTGGCTTTAGTGCAAGTGGGAGATTAAAAGGAATATGTTATCAAGTCAATTGAAATTTGTATTTCGATGGGCTATTCTTTTATCTTCAAAACTCATGTAATGATATTTTTAAGAAAATAAAGGCATTTATTTCATCATATGCTGCATCTTAATTATTTTTTTTAAGATTATGATGAATCCCATAAATTAGGGCTATGATTTTAGGATTATGATGAGATCATACCTGCGAGATCTAAAACCTCAAAACCCTAATTTAAAATATTCCTAGTTGATGGAACATTGAGTTGGAGATCAATGTTTTTGGAAAGACTGGCACATCCTATGTATGCTTGATGAAAGGGTGATTGATCTCACTATCACTTATGTATGATACTAATATAAGGATATGAATGCTCATTAGAGAATGAGCTCACTGAATTGATCCAACTCGAGAACATCTAATGGAGTCTTATCTATATGTCAATAGTTGGTTCTCATAGTGGGAGTTGTGCATGTAATCCTTTGACCTGAGACTACTATAGAATGTTATATGTATGAATCCATATTTTGGTTCATACTTATTCATAACTTAGTCATGTATGGGATGTTCTAGATATGGTAGATTATATATAAAGATTGTGAGTTGGTCAACATGGAATCAATCACTCTTGGTAAGAGAAAATCACATCCTACCAGCTTCAATCAAATGATGATTCAAGAAGTCTTTGATCAAAGCCTGATGAATATTAGAAATGTTTCTAATATTTCATTAATTGAATCATCATCATAAGATTGAAAGAAAGATGAATATGATATTGGGTTTGATATATTTCCATACCCAGAGTCATATTCGGGATGCTGGGTGATCAAAGGATCTTGTTGCACGGTAACTTTTCACTGAAGAATATTTTTTGGTATTTTCATCAAAATTCCATATTTTTTGGATAGACATGATACATTGCTAGATGTCAATCTTGTCTTGTAGGTGTGATCGAATTAAATAGTTTAACTTGATCATTAATTAGAAAGTGTTCTAATTGGTTGAATCAGGTTAGCTAATTTTGACCTAAATCGGTTTGGTTGAGTTCTAACCAGATTAGGTCAAATTGCACCTGGATCCACTACTGGCTACTTGTGGAACCTAATGGGTCACATGCAAAAGAAATTGATCAAGGGTCTAATTGTATTAGATCATGTTTGCAGGTTGAATATGCTAGCACATATTGCAAATCTTAGCACCTAGATTTGAATCGGATTCAAATCGAGTTCTAATTTGGGCTAATTAAATCCAATTTGAGTCAAACCAAATTTGGCTAATTGATTGGGTTACTCTTGGCTTGCTGACCAAGAGATTAGGTGCCATAAATAAGCCACCCACATGCTAGAGACTCTCTTGCTTTGGCATATGAGATTTGGTCCATGCGCTAGGGACATGTGGTGCATGGATATGTTTTGATGCCAAAGTCTTTTTTAGCTTTTCATGTAAATTTTGTTACATGATTACAGATGAAGAGAGGGCATAGAAGAGTCCTTCTGCTAGTTATTCTCTTCATTGGTTATTAGGTTTTTTGATAACTAAAGAGTCTTTGCCCCCCTTGCTTGTAGGCGCCCCTTGGACCAAGTCAAAGCTTTTGAAACTTTGACTCTTCCATGCAAATTTTCTCCATGCTAAAATTCAGATAAGGCATCCCCTTTCTTGGCCATTGGATGGCCATCTCATCTGATCTCATCCCTTATTTTATGGCACCACATATTGAAGTCTTGTGACTTTTTAAAAGAAACTTACATAGAAATTTTATAAAGAGTCCTTCTACTTTAAGGCACCTCTTCGTAATAATTCAATGTATTCCACATGGCATTTTCTTCTAAAGGGGCATGAGACATGCTGATGGGCGTGAGATTTTAAATGAGAATAGGCATTAGAAAAATAAGGAGGCGCCTTTACATACATTATCAATAGGGGCGCACTCCGTAGTGTTAAGGTAATTTTGAGAACTCTTCTTTCTTTCTTACCACTCTCCATAGTTGTCCAATTTTTTTCTTCATTTTCTTGTTAAGACAAGTCTTAATTAAGGACAAAAGATCTACTTTAGGACATGGGCTTAGGAAGATTGCAAAGAAAGACAAGAAAAAAAAGAAAGATAAGAAAGGATTGGAAAGAAGGGTGACAACAAAGGCTAGGGAAGGTTTTGCCGAAATAATTAAAGTTCTTATCATAAGAATTTTAATTAAAATAAATCAAGGTGCTGGTGTTGGGAATGTGTCCCAAAGCTAATCATTAGCCTGTTGACAGTTGAGCTATACTTTTATAATTGTATATGAATTATAAATTAATAAAAATTATTTTGATATTTTTCATCATAAATTATTTTTATCTTCTAATGAACTCCCGTGTTGTGATGAAGTTCTTAGAACTATCTAGATTCGACGAAGAAGGATTTATCATTTAGTCCTTAAAATAGTTCCTGATCAAATGATACATTGTTACTTAGGATGATAATATTTATCGAGTATAGATCGTTGTGTGCCATATAGATTGGTTATCCTCATAACCAAGGAGTGTTGAGACACTGGTATGACATGCAAGTGAGATGTATGGGTACATCTACACTGAATGTGACCAACTTCGGAGATTTTTTTCTATCAAAATTAGCTCCAATGGAACATGGGTATAAGTATCCCTCTGACCTGAGATCACCATAGTGACTTTCAAGCAACTCACTATGCTTTAGTGCTAGACTATCTGAATTTTCAATTCAATGATGCAAGATTTTTGGGCACAGTCAAGTACTTGAGTCGATGCGTGTATCATGATGGGATTGACCACTCCTAGTTTGAGGAGCTGTGTTCAATCGTATTTCAATTTAGCAAAGCCTTGGTCAGGGTAGTCTTAGTGAGGAGTCATGGGACTAATTATTTTGAGGTACGACATGGATGTATTTTCTTGGATTGACAGTCTAATCCTGAGTCATCTATTACACAAAGGTCATAGGGATGAATTATACGGTAACCATATTCGTGTAGGTTCTGAATGTTGCGATTGTGACTATTCGACCAATCCAAACGTTAGCTACTATTGCTAGATGGTCACATCGATTAGTACAGAAAGTGGTTTCTATGTTACCAATTTATGTTCAAACCTGCAGAGTCACATATACTAGATGTTCCTACCTGATTTGATGGTTGGTGAAGAGTCCCATCGAGTTGGGACTCTATGGTCAAGAGTCCCACTAGACTGGGACTCTTTGACCAAGAGTCCTACTGGACTGAAACTCTGAGTCCTACCTATCTAAAACTCTATGATCGAGAGTTTGGACTCTATGATCATGAGTTTCACTCATTTTGGACACCAGGGTCAAGAGTCCCACTGATTTAAGACTCTTCAATCAGGGTTTCATATTGATGAACTTTATTGCCCGGATACCCATCGAATTTGGACTCTATATTCATGAGAC
Source organism: Cocos nucifera (assembly GCA_006176705.1). Lineage (NCBI taxonomy): Eukaryota > Viridiplantae > Streptophyta > Magnoliopsida > Arecales > Arecaceae > Cocos > Cocos nucifera. Next base: position 271,224 of record QRFJ01000613.1, read on the forward strand.
ATTTAGTTAGTGATTTGATCACTAATTAACTTAATTTGATTGAGTAATTATTTTTAGTTCAAGTCCAATTGAATTGTATTCAGTTGAGTTTGATCCGATTAGGTTATGAGATGACCTAGTTACCGAGGAGGTTTGATCCCTGATTTGATCTAAAGTTGGGCTTGATCAATTTTTGATTTTATTAGAATTTAATTAAGCCTAATTATGTTGCATTTAATTTAGTCTAATTGGACCAAACCAATTTTGATTGGGTTGGTTTAGTTGGTTGAAATTTAGAATTCAAAGACAAGTTTGACTAGTCTTCCCATGCACCACATTTAAGCCCCACACCCCATTTAAATTTTGAATTAATGCTCTCATACCTTTTTTTCCATGCACATAAGAAGTTTTGAATGGTCTTTCAATGTCCTCAAGGGATAAGTTATGGTTAGTTGCCATTCAAATTCAAAAAGAGTTTGAATTTGGATCAGCAACAACCATATCTTATCCCTGCACCTCCTAAACTTTTGTGCATCTATTATCTCCATGTGAAAGGGGTTTCTCATGGATTTTTTCTTGCTGAAGAGTGGGCACACAACTTCTTCACTCATCCCAAATAAGTTTGAATTGGTTTGGATGAAGTTTGAATTAAAAAGAGTTTTGAATTCAAACTAGCATTCAAACTAGTTTTTGGTTTCCCACACGCATAGAAGCTATTCTTTGTGCAAATATTAAAAGGAAAGGTTTTTGTGATGTGTGCCAACACCTATTCTGAAGAGAGAAATTTTGTGAGATTTATTTGGTGCATGGGAAGAGGCTTCAATCATCTCTGAGAGAGAGAAAACCAAGAGAGAAGGGGCATAAGGTTTTTAGGATGAGTGCAATCCTAAGTATTCGACCTAGGTTTCGAGAAGAGATTGCATGAGCTACGAGTGTCCAAAGCTAACGAAACTTTAGAGAGAACCTTATCTACCTCTCTACTATATCTACCAGTAACCCAGAGTATCTGTGAAGCCCATAGATGAAGATCAAAGCTATTCGATCAAAACAGCCCTTGAAAGACTCTTGTGTCGAGCTAGCACTCGTGGGGAGCCGATCAAGATCAAGAGCCTTGTGTGGACGATCCATGGAGGCTAGATATTTGTGTGGCTATGTCATGACTAGCAGATCTCCTTGACAATGATTAGATTGCATCGATTAACTACCCGCAAAAAGATATTGTGTTTTGAATACATAAATTCAGTAAATAGTTTGCTGTGTGGCTATGTCATGACTAGCAGATCTCCTTGACAATGATTAGATTGCATCGATTAACTACCCGCAAAAAGATATTGTGTTTTGAATACATAAATTCAGTAAATAGTTTGCTGCATAGTTTTATTTTCGAATCTATATAAATGCATGCATATTATGTTTAGATCCTTAGTGTAGGATTTAATATTTTGATATGATCAATAGGTAATTAATTAGATTAATTATTTTTTTAACTATATTTTTGCTATTTTTGAAATTTTTTTTGAAAGTATCACTGCAAATCCTGCACTATTTTCTTCAAATGGTATCAGAGCGAGGGTTCGCTAAACCTGATATGCTTGCATGTTTAGATTGATAATTTAGATTTGATCTAAATATTAATGTAATAATCTAATTAATTAGATCTAAAAATTATGATTGCATGGATCGTAGGTTATCCTGCTATAGGGTTTACCCCCTATAGTGTACGTTGTCCTAGTATGTGCTGATCTAGATCATTAAATTATAAAATTTTAGATTTGATCTAATAATTTTTATGATTTGATTATATGGTTTTAATCTAATTTTTAATCATGAATGTAGATCTTATATGGATTATATTTTATTCATATAGATTTATTCGAATGAAGAAAAATCCTAATTTTTGTAAGGTTTTTCAGATCTGATCAGATCAAGAGATATATTTCAAAAATTTTTTTCTTTGATCTAATCAGATCTTGATATGTTTCAGATCTGATTTTATTATTTTAATAAATAAAATAAAATAAGATAAATTAAATCAAATTTAATTTACCTGATTTGGGTAATCCTATTACCCTGTTGATGATCCTGATTGCAGCGGAAGGTTCTGGATCTAGCCACGCAAGCGCCTGGCCTCTACCGGTATCCACTCGGGTTGGATCTGGAGATCCTCTTCTTCTCTATCACATCCTCCAAAAATCAGATCTGGATCTGATCTGGAGGATCTTCAAAACTCTTTTGAAGATCAGCAGTCGTCCTTTGCAGCAGCGCAGCCTTCTTGCTTTTGATCGCCTTTCTCTTGATCTGGAATCGCACCAACCAAGTCCAAAACTCTTTTGGACGTGGAGAGGAGAGGGAGAAGATGGTTTGGCATGGAGGAAGGAGGGGAGAGGCAGCCTTGGGGCGTATGGAGAATTTTCATTGTCTTTTGAGTTGGGCGCAGGGTCTTATTTATAGACTAAGCTGTGATCCAACTCCTCTTCTTCCCAACCAATCACAACCCTTTGTGAAATCAGATCTAAATCTGATTGGTGGGAATAGAGTCCCCTGGATTCCTCCTTAGAGGGTGCCTAAGACCAGTCAAAGTTGGATTCTTAGGAGAACTCTAATTGGAATCCAAAAAGGAGATGGAGTCCTTGTCCAACAAGGACTCCTAGGCGCCTCCAACTTGGGCACACGCCAAGGGTGGCGTGCGCCCTCCTCCTTGCCAGGTTCTGGCAGGGGGACAGGCCCCCACCAGCTCTCCAATAGGTGCATGACATGTGGTCAAAAGTCAAAGTGTCAATGGTCAACATTTGACCAGTCAAAGGTAGACTTTTGACCAAAGTCAAAGAACAAGAAATGGCAGGTGACCAAAAATGGCAGGTAATGTCTTACAAAATAAGACAACCTTTTCTGACTTGGACAACCTCCAGTCAGACCATATGAAGGCCTCTGATTGAGCACAAACTCCTTTGGCTCAGTCAGGACAACTTATTTATGATAGTAAAAGAAGAACGTTAGGTTCAATCGAGTGCTAGCACGATTTCCTTGAACCTAATTGAATCTCATTCAGATCAATTGAACTAGATCAGTTCAATTGATGATCACCAGATTCAAACCCTTGTTTGTGTGACCCAGTTAGGTTCAGTTCTGTATGGTAATGGGATATGTCATGATCTCTATCATCGACATCATCGAAACTCCTTTCGATGGATCAGAACTCTTCTGATTCGAACAGCTAGAATGATCGATCATCTAAATCATTCTAATTGCTCCCAAAATCCACCAGTGACACCTAGCAGTATATGGTGGCAACCCATCAGAGCTGAATGCGAACCTCTTGGTGCAGCTACCTGTGTGATTAAGTTCTTCTATCTTGAGCCCCGATCAGATTAGGGTTAAGGTGAACTCGTCAAACCCTAGTCTCTGTCATATGATGTAATCATTCGATTCGAGTCCAATGTGAAAATCTAAATAGAAACTCTTTCTATTATTTCACTCTGCCATGGCCATGGGCTTCTGGACTTGATTCTCATGATCATCATAGGGCTGCTCCTCTACCACCGAGGTAGATAGATTCCATCTTGATGCAATCCAGTTCCTACAATGAACATGCTATAGCCAACATACACCTCAGGGTTCCATATGGCTAGGAGACCGAGTAATGGTGTAGTCAAACTATAACACCCTCAAGGTGAACTGCCGATGCACCTCAGGTCAAAGAACCAGACACACTACTGCAGCATCGAGTCAGTCATTGACGAGAAGGTAGACTTCCCTAATGACTACTCGAGGTGGTCACGCTCAGTGCCCTCGTTCTCTAACGAGTACCTGTACTCTCGCTCCGGTGTCTCCACACCGTAGACTCAAGACTCATCTACTAAAGAGAAGCGATTGTACACCAACCTTCCGGATCAATCACCATCCTCGTGATGATCCTATGGTCGGGAGCATTTTATGAGTTAATAATGATTATTCATGTCTTAAATTTTCAACTCTTGAAAATATGAATTATCATTACCATTAACTCAAAGGATGTATCACAGACACTAAATACACATATGTGATAGAAAATAACCCATTTTATTGATTATAGTCAAAATTATAATTTTGCCCCTAGAAGTGTATTACAAGTGTCAGCCAATTCTGGCTTCTAGGGCACATATATCTAACAATCTCCCACTTGTCCTAAAGCCAATTGGCTACAAGTCTAAGTCCCATCTTCTCAAGGTGGGCTTCGATCTTCTGCTGGCCCAACGGCTTTGTAAGTGGGTCTGCCACATTATCTGCGGAGTTGACTCTCTTGACCTCGACGTAACCTTCTCGAAGGTAATCGCGGATGAGGTGGTATCGCCGCTCAATGTGCTTGGATTTCTGGTGAGACCTCGGCTCCTTAGCAAGGGCTATGGCGCCATTGTTGTCGCAGTATAGAGGAATGGCATCTGATGGCATTACTCCAATTTCTGCAGCAAACTTCTTGTACCAGAATGCTTCCTTCGCAGCCTCTGATGCAGCGATATATTCTGCTTCCATGGTGGAATCTGCTATCACAGTTTGCTTGGAACTCTTCCAGCTGACAGCTCCACCATTGCACACAAACAGACTTCCAGATGTCGACTTTCGATCATCTATATCGGACATGAAATCCGAGTCTGTGTATCCCTGGACTTGGAGTTCTCCGTTACCAAAGACCAACATCATATCCTTAGTTCTTCTCAAGTACTTAAGGATACATTTCACAGAAGTCCAGTGTTCTTCACCTGGATTTGACTGATATCTGCTTGTGACACTCACAGCATGGGCTATATCAGGTCGTGTACATAGCATGGCATACATGAGGCTCCCTATTGCAGAAGCATAAGGGATCTTGCTCATGCGTTCTATTTCCTCAGGTGTGCTAGGGGCACATCTTCTTGGAAAGATGAATACCATGTCTGAAGGGTATTAATCCCCTCTTAGAGTTTTCCATACTAAACCTCTTTAGTACTTCCTCTATGTACATCTTCTGTGAAAGTCCTAGCATCCTATTCGGTCTATCCCTATAGACCTTAATTCCTAGAATAAAGGATGCTTCACCTAGGTCTTTCATGGAGAATTCCTTGGACAACCACATCTTGACTGATGTCAACATGGGAATATCATTCCCAATAAGGAGGATGTCATCCACGTACAATACGAGGAAGACAACAGCGCTCCCACTGACTCTTTTTGAAAACACATGGTTCCTCTTCATTTTTGATGAAACCAAACATTTTGATCACATCATTGAAATGAGTGTTCGAGCTCCGAGATGCTTGCTTAAGTCCATATATGGACCTTTGCAGCTTGCAAACCTTGTGATCAGTATCACTGGATGTGAAACCTAGCGGCTGTTCCATATAGATATCTTCCTCAAGATATCCATTTAAGGAATGCCGTTTTCACGTCCATTTGCCATATTTCATAATCGAAATAGGCTGCAACGGCAAGCAATGTGCGGATGGATTTTAGCATAGCTACTGGGGAAAAGGTATCCTGATAGTCAATGCCTTCGCGTTGACTATAACCTTTTGCCACTAGTCTAGCCTTGAATGTCTCCACATTCCCATCTGCACCAATCTTTCTCTTGAAGATCCATTTACACCCAATAGGTACTATACCTTCTGGTGGATCTACCAAGGTCCAGACTTGGTTTGAGTGCATCGAGTCAATTTCTGACTGCATTGCCTCTAGCCATTTCTCGGAGTCGATATCTGATATCGCCTCGTTGTAGGTTTTGGGATCATCACCATGAGCACCATTACCTATGAGGAACATTTCCTCTACTTCCTCTGAAATAATACCTAAGTATCTTTCAGGGGGACGGGAAAACTCTTTCCGATCTACGAGGTGGAGGAGGTAGTGTTCTTATTGGCTCAACCTGATTTGGTTCCAATTGGTCCTTAGCTCGTTCTACTTGTGAGACTTTCTCATCAAGCTTAATCTGCTTTTCCAATGCCGCTATCTTGAATAAACTATTTTTCAAGAAAGATGGCATGTCGACTCACAATCACATTGTGGTCTTCTGGAATGTAGAAATAGTATCCTAATGACTCTTTAGGATATCCTATGAATCGAGCTCTAAAGGACCTAAACTCTAACTTGTCCGCTTGTTGTCTTTTGACATGAGCCGGACAACCCCAAATTCTGAGATGACTCAGACTTGGTTTCTTACCGTGCCATATCTCATACGGTGTGGTAGGAACGGTTTTAGAGGGAACCCTATTCAGTAGATAGATTGAAGTTAACAATGAATGTCCCCAAAGAAAATCAGGGAGGTCTGTGAAGCTCATCATGGATCGAACCATATCCAATAGAGTCCGATTTCTCCGTTCTGAAACCCCGTTGAGTTGAGGTGTTCCTGGTGGAGTCCATTGAGAGACTATGTATGTTAGATATATGTGCCCTAGAAGCCAGAATTGGCTGACACTTGTAATACACTTCTAGGGGCAAAATTATAATTTTGACTATAATTAATAAATGGGTTATTTTCTATCACATATGTGTATTTAGTGTCTGTGATACATCCTTTGAGTTAATGGTAATGATAATTCATATTTTCAAGAGTTGAAAATTTAAGACATGAATAATCATTATTAACTCATAAACAGCTCCCGACCATAGGATCATCACGAGGATGGTGATTGATCCGGAAGGTTGGTGTACGAATCGCTTCTCTTTAGTAGATGAGTCTTGAGTCTACGGTGTGGAGACACCGGAGCGAGAGTACAGGTACTCGTTAGAGAACGAGGGCACTGAGCGTGACCACCTCGAGTAGTCATTAGGGAAGTCTACCTTCTCGTCAATGACTGACTCGATGCTGCAGTAGTGTGTCTGGTTCTTTGACCTGAGATGCATCGGCAGTTCACCTTGAGGGTGTTATAGTTTGACTACACCATTACTCGGTCTCCTAGCCATATGGAACCCTGAGGTGTATGTTGGCTATAGCATGTTCATTGTAGGAACTGGATTGCATCAAGATGGAATCTATCTACCTCGGTGGTAGAGGAGCAGCCCTATGATGATCATGAGAATCAAGTCCAGAAGCCCATGGCCATGGCAGAGTGAAATAATAGAAAGAGTTTCTATTTAGATTTTCACATTGGACTCGAATCGAATGATTACATCATATGACAGAGACTAGGGTTTGACGAGTTCACCTTAACCCTAATCTGATCGGGGCTCAAGATAGAAGAACTTAATCACACAGGTAGCTGCACCAAGAGGTTCGCATTCAGCTCTGATGGGTTGCCACCATATACTGCTAGGTGTCACTGGTGGATTTTGGGAGCAATTAGAATGATTTAGATGATCGATCATTCTAGCTGTTCGAATCAGAAGAGTTCTGATCCATCGAAAGGAGTTTCGATGATGTCGATGATAGAGATCATGACATATCCCATTACCATACAGAACTGAACCTAACTGGGTCACACAAACAAGGGTTTGAATCTGGTGATCATCAATTGAACTGATCTAGTTCAATTGATCTGAATGAGATTCAATTAGGTTCAAGGAAATCGTGCTAGCACTCGATTGAACCTAACGTTCTTCTTTTACTATCATAAATAAGTTGTCCTGACTGAGCCAAAGGAGTTTGTGCTCAATCAGAGGCCTTCATATGGTCTGACTGGAGGTTGTCCAAGTCAGAAAAGGTTGTCTTATTTGTAAGACATTACCTGCCATTTTTGGTCACCTGCCATTTCTTGTTCTTTGACTTTGGTCAAAAGTCTACCTTTGACTGGTCAAACGTTGACCATTGACACTTTGACTTTTGACCACATGTCATGCACCTATTGGAGAGCTGGTGGGGGCCTGTCCCCCTGCCAGAACCTGGCAAGGAGAAGGGCGCACGCCAAGGGTGGCGTGAGCCCAAGTTGGAGGCGCCTAGGAGTCCTTGTTGGACAAGGACTCCATCTCCCTTTTTGGATTCCAATTAGAGTTCTACTAAGAATCCAACTTTGACTGGTCTTAGGCGCCCTCTAAGGAGGAATCCAGGGGTCTCTATTCCAACCAATCAGATTTAGATCTGATTTCACAAAGGGTTGTGATTGGTTGGGAGGAAGAGGAGTTGGATCACAAGAGTCTATAAATAAGACCCTGCGCCCAACTCCTAATTAAGAATGCAATTAGACCCATGCCCCAAGGCTGCCTCTCCCCTCCTTCTCCATGCCATAGTCTCTTCTCCCCTTGCTCTCCACGTCCAAAAGTGTTTTGGACTTTGGTTGGTGCGATTCAGATCAAAGAAAGGCGATCAAAAGCAAGAAGGCTGCGCTGCTGCAAAGGACGACTGCTGATCTTCAAAAGAGTTTTGAAGATCCTCCAGATCAGATCCAGATCTGAATTTTTGGAGGTGTGATAGAGAAGAAGAGGATCTCCAGATCCAACCCGAGTGGATACCGGTAGAGGCCAGGCGCTTGCGTGGCTAAGATCCAGAACCTTCCGCTGCAATCAGGATCATCAACAGGGTAATAGGATTACCCAAATCAGGTAAATTAAATTTGATTTAATTTATCTTATTTTATTTTATTTATTAAAATAATAAGAATCAGATCTGAAAATATATCAAGATCTGATTGAGATCAAGAGAAAAATTTTTGAAATATATCTCTTGATCTGATCAGATCTGAACGAACCTGGACCGGGAAATCAGGATTTCCCTTCAACTGGTATCAGAGCCATGGTTCTAAAATTATTTAGATCTGATTTTAAATTTATTTTAATTAGAAAATAAAGTGATTTTAGATGTCACATGAGATGTGATCAGATCTGAAATCAGAAAAAATTAAAATTAAATGATTTGGATCTAAGATTAGAAGATATGCATGACTAGTTCTAGAATAGAATAGTTCTATAGAATAGTCTTGCATGTTTTTGATTTAATCTGATTAAATCATATTTTAGATCTTTTATTTACTATTTTTTGATATTATAAGTGTTATAATAACATCTAAAAAATAGCAAATAAAAATTATTTAATTTTAAATATCATATGAGATATGATTGATGCATGTCTAGACTAGTTGTAGAATAGTTCTACATAATTGTCTAGATTAGAATTTATTTTGATTAGATCAATTTAAATCTAATTTTTTAGATTATTATGAGATAATTTAGATCTGAAAACATGCATGATTTGATACATGAGATGTATGCAAAATATGCCATGATTAGATCTAATTTGTATATGAGATATATGATATAGATCTATAAACTGTTTTGTAGTATTGACATGTTCCTGATTAAGGCGTTCCTCTTGGCCGTCCGGTCATAAGAACGAAGAAGGGTTTAAAGGCCCTCTCTTCCCATTCGATGGGGTGTTCTTATGATGTGTAGGGGTGCTGCGTGTTCGTCCTTAATCAGAAACCCAAAACTTACTTTCTGCAAAACCCTAGATCCTGAAACCCTAGGATTTATTGTGCATATTTTGTTTATGAACCCTACTTAATTAAGAATTAAGTTTATGGAATATTAATTAGGTCTAAAATTGAGAATTTCAGATCTAAGACATATTCATAATACTGGGTTCGGGCTTGGGTAGCTCAATTAGGTCTAAGCGGTTGATCAAACCGAATCAAGAGTTGGTTAGATGGGATCAACAATGCTTAAATTGACCAGCCTAATAGGATTAAGTCTGGGTCAAGATCGAGTCACGATCAAGCAAGACCTAATTAGGCTCAGAGGTTAGAGTCTGGATTGTAGGCTAACCCAATTGGTTCTGACTCAACAATTTGGTGTCTAAGGTAAGTTTGGCACATACGACCGACTGGTTTTTAATTGGAAGCTACTCGACCTGAATGCGTTCTTGTACGAGTTAATGGCATATTCCTTCCACCGGTCTCACTTACCTGGCCATATCTGTTGACACAGTTCTGATCTGAGGTGGTCAATAATCCGAGCTAACCCATGCCACTAGGTTAGTCATAATTGTTATGACTAAGCCAAGTCTAGTTTAATGAGACCTGAATCAATTCTCCCTAAGAAAAGATTAAGTCTGAGGTCTTCCACCATTGTAGATGTGCGGGCCCTTCCCGGGGTTGATTGTTCTCGGCTGGATACAGTGGCTCAGTTGCACCGGGAAGATGCAACCATGTCTATTAGGCATTGGATGCTATGGGCTGGAGGATGAGTTGGGCTCAATATTTCGGATACGGTGAGAGACTCAATTAGGAACCCAGTCTATGCAAATGGTGGGTCTGACTTAACTAAGGAGTGGATCAATATTCCGGATACGGTGAGATTCATGAATTAGAGACCAAGTTTGGGTGCACCATGATTAGAGAATCATTGAACAAGAGTTGTTCACTCATTGGCTAACCCATCACCAATAACTGTTAGGTGAGGTGATGAGTCAGTTGGTGAGACCGCACCACCCACTAGAAATCATTAATCGTGGAGATTTTCGCATCTCTACAGAGGGAGTGTAGGGATCCGAGAAAATAGTGGGAGCTAATTTGTTTAAAAATAAAATCCCTAAACAAATTGGTCAAGTCAAAATTACAGTATCTAACTAGAATCTTTGACTCTCTACAGGAAAATGTCTGCGTCCAACCCATTGGCACGTATCCTGGACACACATAGACTGACTGGACCCAATTATAAAGATTGGCTCAGGAACTACAAAATTATTTTGGGTTCCGAGAAGTTAACCATGTTTTGGACCAGGACCCTCCCACCTTACCAGCCCGTCCATCCACTGTTGAACAGAGAGCGTCTCTGGAAAAATGGATTGACGAAGATAATAAGGCCAGATATTACATGTTGGGCTCGATGTCTGATGAGCTCCAGCGCCAACATGAAGATATCGGGACTGCTCGCCAAATGTTGGCTCACCTGCAGGAGATGTTTGGTGAACAGAGTCGCGCAGCCAAATATCAAGTCACGAAAATGACTTTTTAAGGCTAAGATGCGTGATGGGCAGTCAGTCCAAGATCACTGTCTGACAATGATCAAGGACATGGAAGAGCTTGAGAAGCTCGGTGTGAAGTTGGACTTGGACTGCAGAACGATATTATTCTGCAATCCTTGACTGATGCATATGGGCAATTCATCATGAATTACCACATGCATAAACTTCAAAATTCCTTGGCCGAGTTAATGAATATGCTGGTTACCGCTGAGCTTTCTATGAAAGGTTCTAAAGGCTCAGTTCTTGCTATGGAACGGACTTCTTCCAAAAGAAAGTCTTATGGAAAGAAAAAGAAGTCTGTGAAAAAGCAAAAGGTGGAAGGATCAAAGAAGAAGAAGGCAGAACCGAAGAAGAAAGGCCGATGGCAAAGGAAAGTGTTTCCATTGCAACAGCGACGGCCATTGGAAGCGGAACTGCCCTACTTACCTGGCCACCCTGAAGAACAAGAAGGAAGGTCCTTCTGGAGGTATGCTCGTTATTGAGTCTAACCTTACGGTTTCTTCTGCATCCAGTTGGGTGCTTGACTCTGGTTCTAGTGCTCATCTGTGCACTTCTATGCAGGGTCTTGAGGATAGCAGGAGGCTGAGGGATGGAGACATGATCCTACGCATCGGTAATGGAGCAAGAGTTGCTGCAGTAGCCGTGGGAACATACCCTCTTCGATTACCATCTGGTTTAGACTTAGTTTTGAAAAGACTGTTATTATGTGCCTGCAGCTAGCAGGAATTTGATTTCTGTTTCATGCTTAGCACAAGAAGGTTATGTGATCACCTTCTTTAAGGACCATTGTAACATTCTTTATGAAAGAAATAAAATTGCAAATGGTTTCCTTATTAATGGTCTTTATCAGCTACATATTGATGTACCTAACTATCGAGCAAAACGTGAATGCCAAACGACCTAGGGATAGTCCAAATATCTATGGGAGATTAGGTCATATTAGGATATAGTAGGATCTATTGAGTCATTGACTTTTGAGTCATATCCAACTTGTGAATCTTGTCTTCAAGGCAAAATGACTAAACTCCCTTTTGTTGGACATGGGGAGAGGGCCACAGATCTCCTTGCCCTAGTACATACTGATGTGTGCGGCCCATTTGATGTGCCGGCTAGAGGCAATTTTGTCTACTTCATTACCTTTACCGATGATCTGTCTAGGTATGGGTATGTGTATCTTATGAGACACAAGTCTGAAGCTTTTGAAAAGTTCAAAGAATTCAGACATGAAGTAGAAAAACAAACTGGAAAACCCATTAAGGTTCTTCGATCAGATCGAGGAGGTGAATACCTTAGCCGGGAATTCCTAGACTATCTTAAGGAAAATGGCATAGTCTCTCAATGGACTCCACCAGGAACACCTCAACTCAACGGGGTTTCAGAACGGAGAAATCGGACTCTATTGGATATGGTTCGATCCATGATGAGCTTCACAGACCTCCCTGATTTTCTTTGGGGACATTCATTGTTAACTTCAATCT
>QRFJ01000613.1:284336-372618 GCA_006176705.1 Cocos nucifera
CCAAATCATTTTAATTTTAATTTTTCTGATTTTATATCTGATCACATCTCATGTGATATTTGAAATCACTTATTTTTTGATTAAAATAAATTTAAAATCAGATCTAAACATTTTAGAATCTTGGCTCTGATACCAGTTGAAGGAAAATCTTGATTTCTCGGATCAGGTTCATTCAGATCTGATCGGATCAAGAGATATATTTTAAAAATTTTTCTCTTTAATTCAAATTAGATAGAGATATTTTAAATCTAATTTTTATTATTTTCATAATTAAAATAAAATATAGATAAATTAAATCATATTTAATTTACCTTGATGTAGGATAATCCTATTACCCGTTGATGATCCTGTAAGCAGTGGAAGGTTCTAGATCTAGCCACACAAGTACCTGGCCTCTACCGATATCCACTCAGGCTAGATCTGAATATCCTCTTCTTTTCTATCATGTCTCCAAAAATTAGATCTGAATCTAATTTGGAGGATCTTCAAAACAGCTTTCAAAGATCAGCAGTTGTCCTCTGCAGCAGCGCAGCCTTCTAGCTTTCTATCCCCTTTCTCTCACCTAGATTGCACCAACAAAGATCCCAAACTACTTTGGGCATGGAGAGGAGAGGGAGAAGATGAACTTGACGTAGAGGAGGAAGAGAGAGGCAGCCTTGGGGCATTGTGAATTTCACATATGTTTTGAGTTGGGCGCAGGGTCTTATTTATAGACTATGCGTGATCCAACTCCTCTTCTTCCCAACCAATCACAATTCTTTGTGAAATTAGATCTAAACCTAATTGATGGGAATAGAGTCCCTTGGGTTCATCCTTAGATGGTGCCTAAGATCAATCAAAGTTGGTTCTTAGGAGGAGTCTATTCAGAATCCAAAAAGGAGATGGAGTCCCTGTCCAATAGGGACTACTGGGTACCTGCACCCTCCTCCTTGCCAGTTTCTGGCATGGGACAAGCCCACACCAGCTCTCCAATAGGTGCGTGACATGTGGATAGAAGTCAATGTATCAATGGTCAATATTTGACTAGTCAAAGGTCAACTTTTGACCAAAGTCAAAGGATGAGAAATGGCAGGTAACAAAAAATGGCAGGTATTGTCTTACAAAATAAGACAACCCTTTTCTAACCTGGACAGGCTCTGATCAGACCAAGTGAAGGCCTTTGATCGAGCACAAACTCCTTTGGCTCAATCAGGACAACTATTTATGATAGTAAAAGAAGAACATTAGGTTCAATCGAGTGCTAGCACGACTTCCTTGAACCTAATTGAATCTCATTCAGATCAATTGAACTGGATCAGTTCAATTGATGATCACCAAATTTAAACCCTTGTTTGTGTGACCCAGTTAGGTTCAGTTCTATATGGTATTGGGATATGTCATGATCTCTATCATCGACATCATCAAAACTCCTTTCGATGGATCAGAACTCTTCTGATTCGAACAGCTAGAATGATTGATCATCTAAATCATTCTAATTGCTCTCAAAATCCATCAGTAACACCTAGCAGTATACGGTGGCAATCCATCAGAGCTGAATGCGAACCTCTTGGTGTAGCTACCTATGTGATTAAGTTCTTCTATCTTGAGCCCTAATTAGATTAGGGTTAAGGTGAACTCGTCAAACCCTAGTTTCTATCATATGATGTAATCATTCGGTTCAAGTCTGATGTGAAAATCTAAATAGAAACTCTTTCTATTATACACTCTACCATGGCCATGGGCTTCTGAACCTGATTCTCATGATCATCATAGGACTGCTCCTCTACCATCGAGGTAGATAGATTCCATCTTGATGCAATCCAGTTCCTACAATGAACATGCTATAGTCAACATACACCTCAGGGTTTCGAATGGCTAGGAGATCGAGTTATGGTGTAGTCAAACTATAATACCCTTAAGGTGAACTGCCGATGCACCTCAGGTCAAAGAGCCAGACATACCACTACAGCATCGAGTCAGTCATTGACGAGAAGGTAGACTTCCTAATGACCACTCAAGGTGGTCACGCTCAGTGCCCTCGTTCTCTAATAAGTACCTATACTCTCGCTTTGGTGTCTCTACACCATAAACTCAAGACTCATCTGCTAAAGATAAGCGATTGTATACCAACCTTCTGGATCAATCACCATCCTCGTGATGATCCTATGGTCGGGAGCATTTTATGAGTTAATAATGATTATTCGTGTCTTAAATTTTCAACTCTTGAAAATATGAATTATCATTACCATTAACTCAAAGGGTGTATCACATACACTAAATACACATATGTGATAGAAAATAACCTATTTTATTGAGTATAGTCAAAATTATAATTTTGCCCCTAGAAGTGTATTACAAGTGTCAGCCAATTCTGGCTTCTAGGGCATATATATCTAACGTGTCAGGATGGGATTGACCACTCCTGATTTCAGGAGCTATGTTCAATCATGTTTCAATTTAGCAAAACCTTGGCCAGGGTAGTCTTAGTGAGGACTCATGGGAGTAATTGCTTTGAGGCACGACGTGGATGTATTTTGTAGGATTGATAGTCCAATCCTAAGTCATCTATTACACAGAGGTCATAGGGATGAATTATATGGTAATAATATTTGCGTAAGTTCTGAATGTTGCGATTGCGACTATTCGACCTATCCAAACAATGATTATCATTACAAGATGGTCACATCAATTAGTACAGAAAGTGGTTTCTATGCTACTAGCTTAGGTTCAAACCTATGGAGTCACACACACTAGAGGTTCCTACCTAATCTGATGGCTGGTGAAGAGTCCCATTGAGCTGGGACTCTATGGTCAAGAGTTCCACTGGATTGAAACTCTTCGATCAAGAGTTCTACTGGGCTGAGACTCTGAGTCCTATCAATCTAAGACTCTATGATCGAGAGTCTGGACTTTGTGATCATGAGTTCCACTCATTTTGGGCACCGAGGTCAAGAGTCCCATTGATTTAGGACTCTTCAATTAGGATTTCATATCGATGAACTCTATTTCTCGGACACCCATTAGATTTGGACTCTATATTCATGAGAGGTTTAGTTAGTGATTTGATTACTAATTAACTCAATTTAATTGAGTAATTTTTTTTGGTTCAAGTCTAATTGAATTAGATTCGGTTGAGTTTGATCCGATTAGGTTATGAGATGACCTAATCATTGAGGAGGTTTGATCTCTGATTTGATTAGGGATTGGGCTTGATCAATTCCTAATTTTATTAGAATTTAATTGAGCCTAATTAAGTCTAATTATGTTGGATTTAATTTTGTCTAATTGAACCTAACCAATTTTGATTGGGTTGGTTTAGTTGGTTGAAGTTTAGAATTCAAAGATTAGTTTGACTAGTCTTCCCATGCGGCACATTTAAACCCCACGCCCCATTTACATTCTGAATTAATTCTCTTGTATCTTTTTATTCCATGCACATAAGATGTTTTGACTGGTCTTTCCACATCCTCAAGGGATAAGTTATGGTTAGTTGCCATTCAAATTCAAAAAGAGTTTGAATTTAGATCAGCAACAACCATATCTTATCCCTACGCCACCTAAGCCTTTGTGTGCCTATTATCTCCATGTAAAAGGGGTTTCTCATGGATTTTTTCTTGCTGAAGAGTGGGCGCACAACTTCTTCACATGTCCCAAATAAGTTTGAATTGGTTTGGATGAAGTTTGAATTAAAAAGAGTTTTGAATTCAAACTAGCATTCAAACTAGTTTTTGGTTCCCCACACACATAGAAGTTGTTCTTTGTGTAAATATTAAAAGGGAAGGATTTTGGGACATGTGCCAATACCTATTCTGAAGAGAGGACTTCCGTGAGATTCATTTGGTGCATGGGAAGAGGCTTCAATCATCTCCAAGAGAGAGAAAACTAAGAGAGAAGGGGCGCAAGGTTTTAGAGTGAGTGCAGTCCTAGGTATTCGACCTAGGTTTTGAGAAGAGATTGCATGAGCTACAAGCATCTAAAGCCCATGAAACTTTAGAGAGAACCTCCTCTACCTCTCTACTATATCTACTAGCAACCCAGAATGTCTGTGAAGCCTATAGATGAATATTGAAGCTATTCGATCAAAATAGCTCCTGAAAGACTTTGGTGTCGAGCTAGCACTCACGGGGAGCCGATCAGGATCAGGAGCCTCTTATGGATGATCCATGGAGGTCAGACATTTGTGTGGCTACATCATGACTAGTGGACCTCCTTGACAATGATCAAATCATGATAATCAACTATCATGAAAAGGTATTGTATTCTGAATACATAGATGTAGTAAATAGTTTGCTGCATAGTTTTATTTTCAGTTCTATATGAATGCATGCATATTATATTTAGATTCTTAGTGTAGTGTTTAATATTTTGATATGATCAATAGGTAATTAATTAGATTAATTACTTTTTTTACTATATTTTTGCTATTTTTTAAAAAATTTTTGAAAATAGCACTGCAAACCCTGCACTGTTTTCTTTAGCTGGTGTCTTGATCAAGTCCCCATGTGGATCAATATTGGAGGGTGAACATGTGGGTAGCTAGTGAAACCCCTGATGAACTATTACTGGTGATCAAGGTCAAGTTAGAGTTTAGCAATTAGAGGTATGTTCCAATATCTTCATTTATGTTATAAATACATATTATATGATTTAAATTCTAATAAGGTGGTCCTAGGTTTTGGATTTGGTTATATGATTTCATTATTTTTTTTTGAAATCCATGCTTCCACTCTACACACCAAATCCAACATAATGACATGATTGTAGTTACTTTAAATATTGTCAATTATGATGTACGCCATGTTTTGATTGATAATGAAAGTTTTGTTGATGTCTTATTTTATGGTGCTTTCTCCAAAATGTCTATATCTAATAATCATATGGGACCAATAAGCTCCACGTTAGTGGGGTTCACTGGTGGTGCAATACTGATTGAAGGAATAATTACTTTGCTAGTTGTGGCAGGTCAGCACCCAAAATAATCTTTAGCTTAGGTTGATTTTCTAATGGTAAAGGCTTCCTTTGCCTACAACGCGATTCTCGACTGACTTGGGTTGAATATACTCAGAGCTGTGATATCAACATATTACTTGAAGATGAAGTTTTCAATAGAATATGAAGTTGGAGAGGTCAGGAGGGATCAAGCCCTGGGGCATCATTATTAGATAATTGCTCTATAAGAGGGAAAGCAGCCAGAATCTTGTTCGGTAGATAGACTTGATGCTTGTGATGACTTAACTGAAGAATGGGGGAAACTAATTGATGATCTTGTTATAGTCCCTTCGAATGATGAAAATGATAACCACATAGTTCAGATTGGCTCCAATCTGGGGGAAGAAGTTAGAAGGCAGCTCATCAATTTTCTACGAAGGAACGCAGATGTCATTACTTGGATTCTTGCAAATATGCTTGGAATTGATGTAGGGGTAATGGAACATCGCCTAGCTATAGATTACAAATGTCGATCCATGAAGCAAAAGAAGCACAGCTTTGCATTTGAGTGATAGAAGGCCATCATGGATGAGATAGACAAGTTCCTCAAAGTTGAGTTCATCTAGGAGGTATCCTATTTGGATTGGATTACAAATGTAGCACTTGTTAAGAAGATGAATGGCAAATGAAGGATGTACATAGGCTTCATTGAT
Source organism: Cocos nucifera (assembly GCA_006176705.1). Taxonomy (NCBI): domain Eukaryota; kingdom Viridiplantae; phylum Streptophyta; class Magnoliopsida; order Arecales; family Arecaceae; genus Cocos; species Cocos nucifera. Next base: position 289,958 of record QRFJ01000613.1, read on the forward strand.
CTAAATAAGGCCTACTCGAAGGACAGCTATCCTCTATCCAGAATTGATCAAATTGGTGGATGTAATCTCAGGCCATGAGCTCCTCACCTTCATGGATGCCTTTTTTGACTATAACCAAATTCGAATGGCACTAGAAGATAAGAAGAAAACTGCTTTTATTACTGACCATGGTCATTATTATTATAGTGTTATGCCCTTCGAACTCAGGAATGCAAGTACGATCTACCGATACTTGGTGAATAAAATCTTCAAGGAGTAGTTCGATTGCAACATGAAAGTTTATGTAGATGACATGCTTGTTAAAGGTTGATCTTCAAGAAATCACATTGTTGACCTGAAAAAGACATTCAACATCCTCGAAAAGTATAAAATAAAGCTGAATCCAACCAAATATACTTTCGGGGTGACTTCGAGAAAGTTCTTAGGATTCATTGTGTCAAGGTATGGCATTGAGGCAAATCCAGAGAAGATCAAAGCCATTCAGGAGATGGCTATTTTCAAGATAATAAAAGAAGTTCAGTGCTTGATAGGAAAGGTCGCTACTTTGAATCACTTCTTATAAAGATTGGTCGAACATTGCAAGCCACTTCTTTTAGGTCCTTAAACAACCGAAGAACTTTTGTTAGATCCTTGAATATCAGCAAGCCTTTGAAGAGTTAAAGAGCTACCTTGGCTCACCTTCTCTCCTTGCCAAGCCTGTACCTAGCAAAGAGTTATTTTTGTACCTAGCAGTATATCCTATGGCCATTGTAGCTATCCTAATCAAAGAAGAGGCAAAAATTTAGAAGCTAATCTACTACATAAGTTGAGTCCTGAGAGATGCAGAAATTAGGTATATCAAGTTGGAAAAGCTAACCTATGCTTTATTGATTGCAGCAAGAAAATTTTGACCTTACTTTTAGGGGCACACCATAACAATCCTCACATAGCAACCTATAAAGGTAGTTCTTCACCAATCAGATACTTCTAGAAGAATAGCAAAGTGGGCAATTAAGCTCACTGAATTCAACATCAAGTTCCAACCTCGACCATCTATTAAAGCTTAAATATTGGCCAACTTTATGGTAGAGTGCACCATCCCTGATCCAGCCAAACCTGAATAGTGAGGGGTCAGCACTTCTAGTTCACAACTGAGCTCCCTTGAAGAGAACACAGACCTTCCTGAAGATTTTTGGGCTCTATATGTTGATGGTTCATCCAATGCATTTGGTGCAGACGTAGGCTTGACTCTTATCAATTCAAAAGAAGTTATTGCTGAACATGCGCTGCACTTCGAGTTCTATGCTACTAATAATGGAGGGGAATATGAAGCTTTGATTGTAGGATTAAGAATAACCAAAGAATTGGGAATGGACCATGTGAAAGTATATAATGATTCATAATTAGTGGTGGGATAGGTCAATTATAGCTATGAAGCCTGGGAGGAAAGTATGAAGAAGTATTTAGACAAAATGAAAAGTCTAACCTTGATCTTCAGCTATTTTTATATTCAGCAGATTCTAAGAGCAGAGAATTTTAGAGCTGACCTTCTATCCAAGCTAGCTACTTTAACTCCGAATGAGTTATCGAAGTAGGTTTTCTTTAAAGTTCTTCAGCACCCAAGTTTAGAGGAATCTAGGGCTGTAATGTAGGTGGATCATGAGCCTAGCTGGATCAACCTATTAATTCTATATTTTAAAGATAGCATCCTCCTTAGAGATCATAATGAAGCTCGAAAGTTGAGAAATCAAGCCTCCCGCTATGTCTTATATGAGAATAAATTATACAAGAGGGCTTATTCTCTATCAATCCTCAAATGCCTTCGACCATCTGAAGCCAATTTTGTCCTAAGAAAAGTTCATAAAAGAGTACATGAAAACCATCTCGAAGCTAGATCATTGTCCTACAAGCTACTTTGACAAGGATATTATGAAGAAATCAGATTTAGGGTTTCAGGACTAGATCTTGAAATTTTTTCAAGATCAGAGAGCAAAAGGCTAAAATAAATCAAAATTTATTTATAAAAATTGGAGAACCCTAGATCTAAGATTTTATTACATGATTATAGCATGAGATTAAATCAAAAATTAAAAATATAAGAAAGAAAAATAAGTTGATCATATCAACATGCATCTACACTACATCTAATGCAGGTATGTAATAATAGATTAGATCCATATTACCTATGCAAGTTTGATGTTCTAACTTGCTGATCTAGATTGAAGGATGAAGCTCCAATCCACACACATTTTTGGCCTCTAAAAGATGTCCACACGAGCCCATGAATCCTGATTAGAAGTTCGATGCTCGAAAATCAGCATAGTATTCTAGTATTGTGCTGATCCTTCTTCGATGGTCAATCCGATACTTTTTTCTTCAAGATTTGGACTCACCAAAATATTAGAAGGAAAAGAAAGATTTTTGGACCTAAGAAACCACTCTAAAAATCTCTAAGGAAGAAAAGGGGAGAAGAAAATAGCCCTAGAAGAAGACCCTCTTCTTCTTCTTTGTTCTCTCACCTAGATACTTAGATTGGTGTCTTTAGAACTCCCATGCCCAAGATGAATATTTATTTAGTTTTATCATGCCCAAAATGTCTCTCAAATGTCTAGAATTCATGAAAAAATCAATCGAAAATTCATTTTAAATAATGAGATATGGAAGAATCCTTGTCTAGGTCAAATACCTAGACAAGGAATGTCCAAATTGGGCAAGATAAGGGGCGTCCAACTCTTGGGCTCCCCCTCCCTTTTTTTTGGAATAGACCACCTTTTTGTTGCACAAAAGGTCTCCTTTCTCCACCAAAATCTCTAGGACAAAATAGGAAGTGGGTGGCAACTTATGGGAGGAGTTTTGGTTTGTTAGGATTCTATCACATAGAATTCAAAACCACAACATCTTGCCTTCTATGGACTTGGTCCACAACTTAATTCCATGTAAGAGAGAAGGAAAGCAAGTGGGCATGCATGAAGACCTGAGAGAAAAGATTTTCCATGAAAAAATCCTAAAAATAGGCATGAGGGCATAGGGTTGGCGTGAGATATCAAGTGGCGCAAGGAAAGAAGTCCTAGTCTCACTAGGACTTCTAATTTGACTTGGTCAAACAAGATTTTTGAACCAAATTAAATTAGAATTAATTAAATCTAATTAGAGTTGGTCTTAATCTAATTAAGAGTCTAATTAAATAAAATTAAATAAAATTTAATTATAATTTAATTTTCTAATCAAAATAGAAAATTAAGTTGACCCAAGTCCTAGTTGAACTAGGACTGGTTCTTCCTTGCACTTGGCTTATCCAATAAACTAATTGGACTTGATCTAATAAAGCCCAAACTAAATTAAATTAAATCATATTTAATTAGACTTAATCTTAGTCCTTTGACTTAATCAAATTAAGCCAATTAGAAATCGAATTGCTAATTGATCCTCCTACAATATTTGCACTAGGTTAAACATCAATCGTATTGATCATTTAACCTTAGAATAATTCTCAATGTTGCCCAAGGATGGCTATCAAAGAGGGGTGGTGAATTGGATATTTCAAATTTTAAACTTAAGATGTGATTAAATTGATCTATTTAAGTGCCAAAACAAATGAGATATGTATTGTGCAACGAATAAATGTAACGAAACAAAATCACACAATCACAAACACAATCATTTTATAGTGGTTCGGTGCCAAACTTAGCACCTACATCCACTCTCCAAGTATACCCTTTGGGAATTCAACTATAATTCTTAACAAGAATTACAGTCCAATTATTTTCTGGGCTCACAATCAAATTCAGTTGATTTTTCCTAGCTCACCAACCAAAATCGTACACTATTGTTTTCCGGGCTCACAATCAATCTGATTGATTTTTTCTGGATAACCAACCAAAACCTTACAAGTGATTATTTTTCTCTAGGCTAACAATCAATCCTGATTGATTTTCACTTTGGCTTATCAATCAAACCACTACAATCATCCAACTCAAGGCTTGGACCAATCCAAGTTTCTCATCCCAAGAAACATGAAAGAGAATCCAAGAGAAGAACATTGGATTTTTGTAAAACGTATCCTCAAGTACTTAAGAAGGACTAAGGACATATTTCTAGCCTTTGGAAATGGAGAAGTCTAGGTTTAGGGATTTACAGACTCAGACTTTATGCCCGACATAGATGATCGAAAGTCTACATCTGAGAGTCTATTTATATGCAATGGTGGAGCTATCAGTTGGAAGAGTTCCAAGAAAATAGTGATTGCAAACTCGATAATGGAAGTAGAATACATTGCTGCATCAAAAGCTGTGAAGGAGGCATTCTAGTACAAAATGTTCATTATAGAGCTCGAAGTGATGCCATCAGATGTCGTCCCTCTATACTGCGATAATAATAGTGCCATAGCCCTAGCTAAGGAGCTAAGATCTCATCAGAAATCCAAGCACATTGAGTGATGATTCCATCTCATTTGTGATTATCTCAAGAAGGGATATGTCGAGGTCAAGAGAGTCAACACCGCAGATAATGTGGCTGACCCACTGACAAAGTCATTGAGCCAGCAGCAGATCGAAGCCTGCTTAGAGAAGATAGGACTTAGATTTGTAGTCAATTGGCTTTAGGTCAAGTTGATGTTTGTTAGATATGTGCCCTAGAAGCCAGATTGACTGACACTTATAATAAACTTCTAAAGATAATTTTATAATTTTGACTAAAATTAATAAAGAATTAATTTTTATTTTATCACATTGTGTAAATAGTGTCTATGATACATCCTTTGAGTTAATGGAAATGACAACTCATATTTTCAAGAGTTGAAAATTTGAGACATGAGTTTTCATAATTAACTCATAAACAGCTTTCGACCAAGGATCAACATGAGGATGGTGATCGATTTGGAAGGTTGGTATACGATCGCTTTCTTAGGATAGATGAGGCTTGAGTCTATGGTGTGGAGATACTAGAGCGAGAGTATAGATACTCATTAAAGAATGAGGGCACTGAGCATGACCACCTCGAGCAGTTATAAGAAAGTCTACCTTCTCGTTGATGACTGGCTCGATACTGTAGTGGTGTGCCTGGTTCTTTGACTTGAGGTGCATCGATAGTTCACCTTGAGGGTGTTATAGTTTGACTATACCATAACTCAATCTCCTAGCTATTCGAAACTTTGAGGTGTACATTAGCTATAGCATGTTCATTGTATGAATTGGATTGCACCAATAGGAGATCTATCTACCTTGGTAAATGAGTAGCAGGCCTATGATGATCATGAGATCGAGTCCATAAGCCCATGGCCATGGCAGTGTGAATATGATAGAAAGAGTTTCTATTAGGATTTCACATCGAACTTGAATCGAATGATTAATTCATATGATGGATGTTGGATTTGACGAATTCACCTTAACCCTATTCCAATCAGGGCTCAAGATAAAAGAACCCAATCACACAGGTAGCAGCACCGAGAGGTTCGCTTTCGATTCTGATGGATTATCAGCATATACTACTAGGTATCACTGATGGATTTTAGGAGCAGTTAGAATAGTTTAGATAATCAATCATTCTAATTGTATGAATCAAAAAAGTTTTAGTCCATCAAAAGGTATTTTGATGATGTTGATGATAGAGATCATGATATGTCTTATTACCATATAGAACTAAACCTAACTAGATCACACAAATAAGAGTTTGGATCTGGATGTTATTAATTGGGCTAACCCAATTTAGTTGATTTGGATAAGATCCAATTAGATTCAAGAAAATCATGGTAGAACACAATTGAGCCTAACATTCTCCTTCTATAATCATTCTGATTCATCTCGACCGAGCCAAATTTATTTGGACTCATTCAGAAACCATGTCTTAGTCTCACTGGAGTTTGTCTAGGTTAGAAAAGAATTGTCCTAATTTATTAGATGGATTTAAGACAACACCTGCCAATTTTTGTCACCTGCCAATTCTTATTTTTGGACAAGGGTCAACTATTGACCCTGGACAATTGGATAAAGGGTCGTAAGTCATGCGCTTATTGGAGAGCACCTAGGGCTCTTGTTCCACTACTAAAGGACGAAAGAGAGAGGGTGCACACCACCCTAAGCATGCGCCCCATGTGGATAAGGCAAGAGTCTCATGTAGATGGGACTCTAAGGTATTTTGATATGATCAAACACTAGGGTGCCAAACAGTTTGGGTTTATCCAGTCTTGGCACCAGCTATGTGGTTTTTTAAGGAACTCCCATCTTATTGGATCAGATGACATCATCCCATCAATCAAATTTAGATCTGATTGAATGAAGGCCTCTGATTGGCCTGGATGATGTGGCATTGCATGGCAAGTAGGGTCTATTTAAACCCTATCTGCACCAAAGATTTTAGTGCTTCTTTCTTTCACCAAGCTGCAAGGCTGCCCTCCTTTCTTTCATGCCTCCCTTCGATCCTCTCTCTCCTAAGGAGTTGGGCACAAGTTCAAGAGAAGTCCAAAGAGTATTGGCACTCAGATCAGGAAGAAGGCAGCACAATCGAAAGAGAAGACTGCTGCTTCTTCAAAAGAGTTTTGAAGAACTTCAAGATCAGATCAAGATCTAAATTTTGGAGCATTAATTCAAAAGAAGAAGATATCCAAACCCTGCCCTAGTGGAATATGGTAGAGGCTACGCATGTGCGTGGCTCGATCCAGAACCTCAAGAGCATCAGGATCATCATCAGGGTAATGTGATTATCCAAAATAAGGTATAAAATTAAATTAGATTTAATTTTATTTTATTTTAACATCAAATCTTTAGGATCATATCCAAGATATCTCAGATCTGATTATGATTTTTAAATTTTTTTTAAAATATTTCTTCAGATCCAATCAGATCTAAATGATCCTATGCCAAAAAATAGGATTTTTCCTTCAAAATGGTCCGATAATGTTATTCCTTATTTTGTATGTGGATGATATTCTTTTAATCAAAAATGACATCCCTACACTATAAAGAATAAAAGTATGACTGCTATCTTAGTTCTCTATGAAAAACTTGGGTGAAGCATCTTACATCCTAGGGATGAAGATCTATAGGGATAGGTTTAAGTGGATGCTTGGGTTATCCCAGTCCACGTTCATAGAAATCATGCTGAAGAGGTTCAGCATGGAGAATTCAAAAAATGGCTATCTGTCGATAAGTTAATAAATTTCTCTCTTTAAGAAAGATTGTCCAACAACTTTCGAAGAGAGAGAGCGTATGAATAGAATCTCATATGCTTTGGTAGTGGGATTTATCATATATACCATGATATGTACAAGACCAGATGTGGCATACTGACTAGGAGTAGTGAGCAGATATTAATTTGATCTAGGGGAGAACTATTGGAAGGTGGTGAAAACTATTCTTAAGTATTTGATAAATATTAAGTACCAATGGTTGATCTATGGTGAGTCAGATTTGAATTTAGTAGGATTTACCGACTATGGCTTTCAATTTGATCGTGATGATAGTGAAAGCTTATTGAGTTATATTTTTATCCTAAATGGTGGAGCTATCTACTGGAAGAGTTCCAAGTATCGCACTGTGGCAAACTCTGTATGCAAGATGGAGTACATCGCAGCATCAGATGCCATGAAGAAAGTTGTGTGGCTGAGAAAGTTCATCACTAAGCTTGAAGTAGCATCCTTTCTTTGATGGTCTAGTTCTGCTCTACTCTGATAGCACTGGTGCCATTGCTCAGGTAAAGAAACCAAAGGCACACCTACAGACAAAGCACATACTATGCCTCTACCACTTGATCCAGGAGATCATGGATCGAGATGATGTTGACCTTCAAAAAATTGATGGAAAGAAAAACGTAGCCGATCCCTTCACTAAAGCCTTGGTGGTAAAGGAGTTTGACAACCATAAGTTGAAGATGGATATTAGATACTATACCGAATGGATTTAGGATAAGTGGGAGTTATTGGGAATTATGTTCCCAAGCCAATCATCAGTCTGTTGATGGTTAGCTACTTTATACCAATAAATAATTAATTATTAAATAAAATAAAATTTTGATTTTTTCATCATAAAGTCTATATCTTCTAATGAACTCTATTTGTTATGATGAAGTCCTTAGGATTATTTAGTTTTGATAAAGAGAAGATTTTTCGATTAGGCCTTAAACTATTCATGACCAAATGATACGTTGTTAATTAGGACGATAATGTTTATCGAGTATAGATCATTGTATGCCATATAGGTTGGTTGTTCTCTTAACTAATGAGTGTGAAGAGACTAGCGTATAGGTGAGATGTAAGGATATATCGTCACTGAATGTGACCTACTTTGGAGCATTCTACTATTCAGAATTGCTCAGATAGAATATATGAATAAATGTCTCTTAGACCTAAGATCACCACGGTGGCTTGCAAGCAATTCACTATGCTTTGGTGCTGGATTATCTAAATTTCTAATTTAGTAACGAAAGATTTCTAGGCACAATCAAGTACTTGTGAAGTCGATGAGTGATCAAATGGGATTGACCACTCCAAGAGATTGAAGAAAATCCATCACTATATTTGAATTTAGCAAAACCTTGGCTAGGATAATCTATGAGATGGATTTGGTATTTTGAAATATAATATGGATGACCTAATTAAGGTTGATAGTTAAACTCTGAGTCATCTTATGAGCATTAAGATCAAGGGGATGAATTATATGAAAATCATATCCACATGGGTTCTAAAGGTGTTGCTTTACACATTCAACCTATCCAGCCATCGCGTATCATTACCAGATGGTCAGTTCGATTGGTATAAAAATTTATTCCTATACTACTGGCTTATGTTTGAACCTATAGAATCACATACATAAGATGTCTCAATCTGATCAGATGGTTGATCAATAATTTAGAATCATTCTAAGGTCAGACAATCAATACGATTGATGTTTGACCTAGTGCAAGTGTTGTAAGAGGATCGATTAGCAATTGGATTATTAATTAGCTTAATTTGATTAAGATAGAGGGTTGAGATTACATCTAATTAAATATAATTTAATTAGATTTGGTTTGGACTTGATTGGATCAAGTCCAATTAGTTTATTGGATGAGCCAACTGCAAGGGAGAGCAAGTCCCTATTCAATTAGGACTTGTATGCACCCAATTTCTAATTTGATTAAAAATTAAATTAAATTTAAATTTTACTAAATCTAATTTAATTAGGCTCTTAGTTAGACTAAGACTATCTCTAATTGGGTTGCATTAGTTTTGATTTAATTGGGTTCAAATAATAAGTTAGACAAAGTCAAAACTAGAAGTCCTAGTATGATCAGGATTTTACCATCTTGCACCACCTTACTTTCCATGCCCCCCCGCACACCAATTCCCTTAGAATTTTCATGAAAGATTTTATTTCTAGAGGGTATATATGCCCTTTTTATGTCTCCCATCATTTTACAAGTAAATTAGTTGTAGAATAGGTCAAAACAAATAAGTTATTTTGACCTAGGTCTCTATTGGATAGAGTTTGATACATTATCTTTCCTTATTTTTTCTGAGGCACCAAACTATCTAATTTTTCTTTGATTTTTTTATGAAAAATAGAAGACTTATTTGCACGTACTCTATAGAGTCTAAAAAAAAAATAAGGAGGGGACACCCAAAAATTGAGCACCCCAAACCTTGCTCAATTTGGACCTACCTTTCTGTTAGATATATGTACCCTAGAAGTTAGAATTGGCTGACACATGTAACACACTTCTAGGGGCAAAATTATAATTTTAACTATAATCAATAAAATGGATTATTTTCTATCACATATGTGTATTTAGCATCTGTGATACATCCTTTGAGTTAATGATAATGATAATTCATATTTTCAAGAGTTGAAAATTTAAGACATGAATAATCATTATTAACTCATAAAATACTTTCGACCATAGGATCATCATGAGGATGGTGATTGATCCAAAAGGTTGGTGTACAATCACTTCTCTTTAGTAGATGAGTCTTGAGTCTATGGTGTGGAGACACTGGAGCGAGAGTACAGATACTCGTTAGAGAACGAGGGCACTGAGCATGACCACCTTGAGTAGTCATTAGGAAGTCTACCTTCTCATCAATGACTGACTCGATATTGCAGTGGTGTGTCTGGTTCTTTGACCTAAGGTGCATCGGCAGTTCACTTTGAGGGTGTTATAGTTTGACTACTCCATAACTCGATCTCCTAGCCATTCGGAATCCTGAGGTGTATGTTGGCTATAGCATGTTCATTGTAGGAACTGGATTGCATCAAGATGGAATCTATCTACCTCGGTGGTAGAGGAGCAGCCCTATGATGATCATGAGAATCAAGTCCAAGAAGCCCATGGCCATGGCAGAGTGAAATAATAGAAAAAGTTTCTATTTAGGTTTTCACATCGGACTTGAATCGAATGATTACATCATATGATAGAAACTAGGGTTTGACGAGTTCACCTTAACCCTAATCTGATCGGGGCTCAAGATAGAAGAACTTAATCACACAGGTAGCTGCACCAAGAGGTTCGCATTCAGCTCTGATGGGTTGCCACCATATACTGCTAGGTGTCACTGGTGGATTTTGGGAGCAATTAGAATGATTTAGATGATCGATCATTCTAGCTGTTCGAATCAGAAGAGTTCTGATCCATCGAAAGGAGTTTCGATGATGTCGATGATAGAGATCATGACATATCCCATTACCATATAGAACTGAACCTAACTGGGTCACACAAACAAGGGTTTGAATCTGGTGATCATCAATTGAACTGATCCAGTTCAATTGATCTGAATGAGATTCAATTAGGTTCAAAAAAATTGTGCTAGCACTCGATTGAACCTAACGTTCTTTTTTTACTATCATAAATAGTTATCCTGACTGAGCCAAAGGAGTTTGTGCTCGATCAGAGGCCTTCACTTGGTCTGACTGGAGCCTATCCAGGTTAGAAAAGGGTTGTCTTATTTTGTAAGACAATACTTGCCATTTTTGGTCACCTACCATTTCTCATCCTTTTGCTGGTCAAATGTTGACCATTGACACTTTGACTTCTGTCCATGTCTCACACACCTATTGGAGAGTTGGTGGGGCTTGTCTTCCTACCAAAAATTGGTAAGGAGGAGGGCGCACGCTAAGGGTGGCGTGTGCCCAAGCTTGAGGTGCCTAGGAGTCCTTGTTGGATAGGGACTCCATCTCCTTATTGGATTCTGATTAGACTCCTTCTAAGAACCAACTTTGGTTGGTCTTAGGTGCCATTTAAGGATGAATTTAAGGGACTCTATTCCCACCAATCAGATTTATATCTGATTTCATAAAGGGTTGTGATTGATTGGGATGAAGAGGAGTTGGATCATGCATAGCCTATAAATAAGACTCTGCGCCCAACTCAAAGAGGAGAACAATTCTCTATGCCCCAAGGCTGCCTCTCTCTTCCTCCTCCATGCCAAGTTCATCTTCTCCCTCTCCTCTCCATGCCCAAAGAAGTTTGGGATCTTAGTTGGTGCAATCAAGGGGAGAGAAAGGTGACAGAAAGCTAAAAGGCTGCGCTGCTACAAAGGACAACTACTGATCTTCGAAAGCTACTTTGAAGAACCTCTAAATTAGATTCAGATCTAATTTTTGGAGATGTGATAGAGAAGAAGAGGATCTCTAGATCTAGCCTGAGTGGACATCGGTAGAGGCCAAGCACTTGCATGGCTAGATCCAGAACCTTCCGCTGCTTACAGGATCATCAACGGGTAATAGGATTACCCTACATCAAGGTAAATTAAATCTGATTTAATTTATCTATATTTTGTTTTAATTATTAGAATAATAAAAATTAGATATGAAATATTCCAAATCTAATTTGGATCGAAGAAAAAAGTTTTTGAAATATATCTCTTGATCCAATCTGATCTGAACGAACCTTGTCTGAAAAATCAGGATTTCCCTTCAATTGGTATCAGAGCCAAGGTTCTAAAGTGTTTAGATCTAATTTTAAATTTATTTTAATCAAAAAATAAGTGATTTTAGATGTCACATGAGATGTGATCAGATCTAAAATCAAAAAAATTAAAATTAAATGATTTGGATCTAAGATTAGAAAATATGCATGACTAGTTCTAAAATAGAATAGTTCTATAGAATAGTCTTGCATGTTTACAATTTAATTTGATTAAATCATATTTTAGATCTATTTATTTACTATTTTTTGATATTATAATTATTATAATAACATCTAAAAAATAGTAAATAAAAATTATTTAATTTTAACATCATATGAGATATGATTGATGCATGTCTAGACTAGTTGTAGAATAGTTCTACATAGTTGTCTAGATTAGAGTTTATTTTGATAAGATCAATTTAAATCTAATTTTTTAGATTATTATGAGATAATTTAGATCTAAAAATATGCATGATTCGATACATGAGATGTATGCAAAATATGCCATGATTAGATCTAATTTGTATATGAGATATATGATATAGATCTAAAACTATTTTGTAGTATTACATGTTCCTGATTAAGGCGTTCCTCTTGGCCGTCCGATCATAAGAATGAAGAAGGATTTAAAGGCCCTCTCCTTCCATCCGATGGGGTGTTCTTATGACGTGTAGGGGTGCTGCGCATTCGTCCTTAATCAGAAACCCAAAACTTACTTTCTGCAAAATCCTAGATCCTGAAACCCTAGGATTTATTGTGCATATTTTGTTTATGAACCCTACTTAATTAAGAATTAAGATTATGGAATATTAATTAGGTCTAAAATTGAGAATTTTAGATCTAAGACATATTCATAATACTGGGTTCGGGCTTGGGTAGCTCAATTAGGTCTAAGCGGTTGATCAAACCGAATCAAGAGTTGGTTAGATGGGATCAACAATGCTTAAATTGACCAGCCTAATAGGATTAAGTCTGGGTCAAGATCGAGTCACGATCAAGCAAGACCTAATTAGGCTCAGAGGTTAGAGTCTGGATTGTAGGCTAACCCAATTGGTTCTGGCTCAACAATTTGGTGTCTAAGGTAAGTTTGGCACATACGACCGACTGGTTTTTAATTGGAAGCTACTCGACCTGAATGCATTCTTGTACGAGTTAATGGCATATTCCTTCCACCGGTCTCACTTACCTGGCCATATCTGTTGACACAGTTCTGATTTGAGGTGGTCAATAATCCGAGCTAACCCATGCCACTAGGTTAGTCATAATTGTTATGACTATGACAAGTCTAGTTTAATGAGACCTGAATCAATTCTCCCTAAGAAAAGATTAAGTCTGAGGTCTTCCACCATTGTAGATGTGCGGGCCCTTTCCGGGGTTGATTGTTCTCGGCTGGATACAGTGGCTCAGTTGCACCGGAAGATGCAACCATGTCTATTAGGCATTGGATGCTATATGGGCTGGAGGATGAGTTGGGCTCAATATTTCGGATACGGTGAGAGACTCAATTAGGAATCCAGTCTATGCAAATGGTGGGTCTGACTTAACTAAGGAGTGGATCAATATTCGGATACGGTGAGATTCATGAATTAGAGACCAAGTTTGGGTGCACCATGATTAGAGAATCATTGAACAAGAGTTGTTCACTCATTGGCTAACCCATCACCAATAACTGTTAGGTGAGGTGATGAGTCAGTTGGTGAGACCGCACCACCCACTAGAAATCATTAATCATGGAGATTTTTGCATCTCTACAGAGGAAAGTGTAGGGATCCGAGAAAATAGTGGGAGCTAATTTGTTTAAAAATAAAATTTCTAAACAAATTGGTCAAGTCATAATTACAGTATCTAACTAGAATCTTTGACTCTCTACAGGAAAATGTCTGCGTCCAACCCATTAGCACGTATCCTGGACACACATAGACTGACTGGACCCAATTATAAAGATTGGCTCAGGAAACTACAAAATTCATTTTGGGTTCCAGAGAAGTTAACCCATGTTATTGGACCAGGACCCTCCCACCTTACCAGCCCGTCCATCCACTGAACAGAGAGCGTCTCTGGAAAAATGGATAGACGAAGATAATAAGGCCAGATATTACATGTTGGGCTCGATGTCTGATGAGCTCCAGCGCCAACATGAAGATATCGGGACTGCTCGCCAAATGTTGGCTCACCTGCAGGAGATGTTTGGTGAACAGAGTCGCGCAGCCAAAGTATCAAGTCACGAAATGACTTTTTAAGGCTAAGATGCATGATGGGCAGTCAGTCCAAGATCACTGTCTGACAATGATCAAGGACATGGAAGAGCTTGAGAAGCTCGGTGTGAAGTTAGACTTGGATCTGCAGAACGATATTATTCTGCAATCCTTGACTGATGCATATGGGCAATTCATCATGAATTACCACATGCATAAACTTCAAAATTTCTTGGCCGAATTAATGAATATGCTGGTTCACCGCTGAGCTTTCTATGAAAGGTTCTAAAGGCTCAGTTCTTGCTATGGAATGGACTTCTTCCAAAAGAAAGTCTTATGGAAAGAAAAAGAAGTCTGTGAAAAAGCAGAAGGTGGAAGGAGCAAAGAAGAAGAAGGCAGAGCCGAAGAAGAAGGCCGATGTCAAAGGAAAGTGTTTCCATTGCAACAGCGACGGCCATTGGAAGCGGAACTGCCCTACTTACCTGGCCACCCTGAAGAACAAGAAGGAAGGTCCTTCTGGAGGTATGCTCGTTATTGAGTCTAACCTTACGGATTTCTTCTGCATCCAGTTGGGTGCTTGACTCTGGTTCTAGTGCTCATCTGTGCACTTTCATGCAGGGTCTTGAGGATAGCAGGAGGCTGAGGGATGGAGACATGATCCTACGCATCGGTAATGGAGCAAGAGTTGCTGCAGTAGCCGTGGGAACATACCCTCTTCGATTACCATCTGGTTTAGACTTAGTTTTGAAAGACTATTATTATGTGCCTGCAGCTAGCAGGAATTTGATTTCTGTTTCATGCTTAACACTAGAAGGCTATGTGATTACCTTCTTTAAGGACCATTGTAACATTCTTTATGAAAGAAATAAAATTGCAAATGGTTTCCTTATTAATGGTCTTTATCAGCTACATATTGATGTACCTGTTCTAACTATCGAGCAAAACGTGAATGCCAAACGACCTAGGGATAGTCCAAACGATAGATATCTATGGCACCTGAGATTAGGTCATATAGCAGAAGATAGGATCAACAAATTGGAGAAAAATGGGCTATTGAGTCCATTGACTTTCGAGTCATATCCAACTTGTGAATCTTGTCTTCAAGGCAAAATGACTAAACTCCCTTTTGTTAGGACATGGGGAAAGGGCCACAGATCTCCTTGCCCTAGTACATACTGATGTGTGCGGCCCATTTGATGTGCCGGCTAGAGGCAATTTTGTCTACTTCATTACCTTTACCGATGATCTGTCTAGGTATGGGTATGTGTATCTTATGAGACACAAGTCTGAAGCTTTTGAAAAGTTCAAAGAATTCAGACATGAAGTAGAAAAATAAACTGAAAAACCCATTAAGGTTCTTCGATCAGATCGAGGAGGTGAATACCTTAGCTGGAAATTCCTAGACTATCTTAAGAAAAATGGCATAGTCTCTCAATGGACTCCACCAGGAACACCTCAACTCAACGGGGTTTCAGAATGGAGAAATCGGACTCTATTGGATATGGTCCGATCCATGATGAGCTTCACAGACCTCCCTGATTTTCTTTGGGGACACTCATTGTTAACTTCAATTTATCTACTGAATAGGGTTCCCTCTAAAACCGTTCCTACCACACCGTATGAGATATGGCATACGGTAAGAAACCAAGTCTGAGTCATCTCAGAATTTGGGGTTGTCCGGCTCATGTCAAAAGACAACAAGCGGACAAGTTAAAGTTTAGGTCCTTCAGAGCTCGATTCATAGGATATCCTAAAGAGTCATTAGGATACTATTTCTACATTCCAGAAGACCACAATGTGATTGTGAGTCGACATGCCATCTTTCTTGAAAAATAGTTTATTCAAGATAGCGGCATTGGAAAGCAGATTAAGCTTGATGAGAAAGTCTCACAAGTACAACGAGCTAAGGACCAATTGGAACCAAATCAGGTTGAGCCAATAAGAACACTACCTCCTCCACCTCGTAGATCGGAAAAGAGTTTTCCATCCCCCTGAAAGATACTTAGGTATTATTTCAGAGGAAGTAGAGAAAATGTTCCTCGTAGGTAATGGTGCTCATGGTGATGATCCCAAAACCTACAACGAGGCGATATCAGATATCGACTCCGAGAAATGGCTAGAGGCAATGCAGTCAGAAATTGACTCGATGCACTCAAACCAAGTCTGGACCTTGGTAGATCCACCAGAAGGTATAGTACCTATTGGGTGTAAATGGATCTTCAAGAGAAAGATTGGTGCAGATGGGAATGTGGAGACATTCAAGGCTAGACTAGTGGCAAAAGGTTATAGTCAACGCGAAGGCATTGACTATCAGGATACCTTTTCCCAGTGGCTATGCTAAAATCCATCCGCACATTGCTTGCCTGTTGCAGCCTATTTCGATTATGAAATATGGCAAATGGACGTGAAAACGGCATTCTTAAATGGATATCTTGAGGAAGATATCTATATGGAACAGCCGCTAGGTTTCACATCCAGTGATACTGATCACAAGGTTTGCAAGCTGCAAAGGTCCATATATGGACTTAAGCAAGCATCTCGGAGCTGGAACACTCATTTCAATGATGTGATCAAAATAGTTTGGTTTCATCAAAAATGAAGAGGAACCATGTGTTCTTCAAAAAGGTCAGTGGGAGCGCTGTTGTCTTCCTCGTATTGTACGTGGATGACATCCTCCTTATTGGGAATGATATTCCCATGTTGACGACAGTCAAAATATGGTTGTCCAAGGAATTCTCCATGAAAGACCTAGGTGAAGCATCCTTTATTCTAGGAATTAAGGTCTATAGGGATAGACCGAATAGGATGCTAGGACTTTCACAGAAGATGTACATAGAGGAAGTACTAAAGAGGTTTAGTATGGAAAACTCTAAGAGGGGATTAATACCCTTCAGACATGGTATTCATCTTTCCAAGAAGATGTGCCCTAGCACACCTGAGGAAATAGAACGCATGAGCAAGATCCCTTATGCTTCTGCAATAGGGAGCCTCATGTATGCCATGCTATGTACACGACCTGATATAGCCCATGCTGTGAGTGTCACAAGCAGATATCAGTCAAATCCAGGTGAAGAACACTGGACTTCTGTGAAATGTATCCTTAAGTACTTGAGAAGAACTAAGGATATGATGTTGGTCTTTGGTAATGGAGAACTCCAAGTCCAGGGATACACAGACTCGGATTTTCATGTCCGATATAGATGATCGAAAGTCGACATCTGGGAGTCTGTTTGTGTGCAATGGTGGTGCTGTCAGCTGGAAGAGTTCCAAGCAAACCAGTGATAGCAGATTCCACCATGGAAGCAGAATATATCGCTGCATCAGAGGCTGCGAAGGAAGCATTCTGGTACAAGAAGTTTGCTGCAGAAATTGGAGTAATGCCATCAGATGCCATTCCTCTATACTGCGACAACAATGGCGCCATAGCCCTTGCTAAGGAGCCGAGGTCTCACCAGAAATCCAAGCACATTGAGCGGCGATACCACCTCATCCGCGATTACCTCGAGAAGGGTTACGTCGAGGTCAAGAGAGTCAACTCCGCAGATAATGTGGCAGACCCACTTACAAAGCCGTTGGGCCAGCAGAAGATCGAAGCCCACCTTGAGAAGATGGGACTTAGACTTGTAGCCAATTGGCTTTAGGACAAGTGGGAGATTGTTAGATATATGTGCCCTAGAAGCCAGAATTGGCTGACACTTGTAATACACTTCTAGGGGCAAAATTATAATTTTGACTATAATCAATAAAATGGGTTATTTTCTATCACATATGTGTATTTAGTGTCTGTGATACATCCTTTGAGTTAATGGTAATGATAATTCATATTTTCAAGAGTTGAAAATTTAAGACATGAATAATCATTATTAACTCATAAAATGCTCCCGACCATAGGATCATCACGAGGATGGTGATTGATCCTAGAAGGTTGGTGTACAATCGCTTCTCTTTAGTAGATGAGTCTTGAGTCTATGGTGTGGAGACACCGGAGCGAGAGTATAGGTACTCGTTAGAGAACGAGGGCACTGAGCGTGACCACCTCGAGTAGTCATTAGGAAGTCTACCTTCTCGTCAATGACTGACTCGATGCTGCAGTAGTGTGTCTGGTTCTTTGACCTGAGGTGCATCGGCAGTTCACCTTGAGGGTGTTATAGTTTGACTACACCATTACTCGGTCTCCTAGCCATATGGAACCCTGAGGTGTATGTTGGCTATAGCATGTTCATTGTAGGAACTGGATTGCATCAAGATGGAATCTATCTACCTCGGTGGTAGAGGAGCAGCCCTATGATGATCATGAGAATCAAGTCCAGAAGCCCATGGCCATGGTGGAGTGAAATAATAGAAAGAGTTTCTATTTAGGTTTTCACATTGGACTTGAATCGAATGATTACATCATATGACAGAAACTAGGGTTTGACGAGTTCACCTTAACCCTAATCTGATCGGGGCTCAAGATAGAAGAACTTAATCACACAGGTAGCTGCACCAAGAGGTTCGCATTCAGCTCTGATGGGTTGCCACCATATACTGCTAGGTGTCACTGGTGGATTTTGGGAGCAATTAGAATGATTTAGATGATCGATCATTCTAGCTGTTCGAATCAGAAGAGTTCTGATCCATCGAAAGGAGTTTCGATGATGTCGATGATAGAGATCATGACATATCCCATTACCATACAGAACTGAACCTAACTGGGTCACACAAATAAGGGTTTGAATCTGGTGATCATCAATTGAACTGATCCAGTTCAATTGATCTGAATGAGATTCAATTAGGTTCAAAAAAATCGTGCTAGCACTCGATTGAACCTAACGTTCTTCTTTTACTATCATAAATAGTTGTCCTGAATGAGCCAAAGGAGTTTGTGCTCGATCAAAGGCCTTCACTTGGTTTGATTAGAGTCTGTCCAGGTTAGAAAAGGATTGTCTTATTTTGTAAGACAATACCTGCCATTTTTGGTCACCTACCATTTCTCATCCTTTGATTGGTCAAATGTTGACCATTGACACTTTGACTTCTGTCCACGTGTCATGCACCTATTGAAGAGCTGGTGGGGCTTGTCCCCCTGCTAGAAACTGGCAAGGAGGAGGGCGCACTCCATGCAAAGAGCTGGTGGGGCTTGTCTCCCTGCTAGAAACTGGCAAAGAGGAGGGCACATGCCATGCCAAGGGTGGCGTGCGCCCAAGCTTGAGGCACTTAGGAGTCCCTGTTGGATAGGAACTCCATCTCCTTATTGGATTCTGATTAGACTCCTCCTAAGAACCAACTTTGACTGGTCTTAGGCACCATCTAAGGATGAATCCAAGGGACTTTATTCCCACCAATCAGATTTAGATCTGATTTTACAAAGGGTTGTAATTGGTTGGGATGAAGAGGAGTTGGATCATGCATAGTCTATAAATAAGACCCTACGCCCAACTCAAAGAGGAGAACAATTCTCTATGCCCCAAGGCTGCCTCTCTCTTCCTCCTCTATGCCAAGTTCATCTTCTCCCTCTCCTCTCCACGTCCCAAAGAAGTTTGGGATCTCAGTTGGTGCAATCTAGGCGAGAGAAAGGCGACAGAAAGCTAGAAGGCTGCTGCTGCAAAGGACAACTGCTGATCTTCGAAAGCTATTTTGAAGATCCTCCAAATCAGATTCAGATCTAATTTTTGGAGACGTGATAGAGAAGAAGAGGATCTTGAGATCTAGCTCGAGTAGATACTGGTAGAGGTTAGGCACTTGCGTGGCTAGATCCAGAATCTTCCGCTGCTTATAGGATCATCAATGGGTAATAGGATTACCCTACATCAAGATAAATTAAATCTAATTTAATTTATCTATATTTTATTTTAATTATTAAAATAATAAAAATTAGATTTGAAACATTCTAGATCTGATTTGGATCAAAGAGAAAAGTTTTTAAAATATATTTCTTGATCCGATCAGATCTAAACGAACCTGGTCTGGGAAATCAGGATTTCCCTTCACTTTCTAGGTATTTGACCTAGACAAGGACTCTATCATAACTCTCTATTTAACGAGAGTTAGGGCATGATTTTTCTATAGATTTTAGATCTAAGAGAGAGGTTTGGGATGTGGAAATCTTGGGTGCAAAGAAGATCTCGGCATGGTGCTTCATTGAGACACAAACCATTGTATCCTGGTGAGAGAAAAAGAAGGGAGAAGAAAGGGTTCTTCTCCAGGGTTTTTTCTTGATCCCTTCCTCCTCCTTTTGTAAGATTTTGAGAGGTGAATCCCTTCACAAATCTCTTTCTTCTTCTTTTAAATATTGGAGGATCCAAGGATTGAAGAACGATATTCTAGATCAGCCATCGAAGAAGGAAAAAAATTATACTAGCATGCTGTGCTGATTTTCTATCATCGGACTTCAAATCTTAGATCAGGGCCTTATGTGGACATCCTATAGAGGCTGGATATGTGTGCAGCTTGGAGCAACAACCTTAGCCTCGGATTAGTGAGTTGAAGAATCTAACCTGCTAAGATAAGGGTGATGCAATCTTCCTTTTGATGCTAGATTAGATCTAGTATAATATTGCTTTGAGGTTGATTTGATCAACATTATCTTTTCTTATTTCTTAATTTTAGATTTAATAGCATGCTTAAATCATGAGATAAGATCCTAGATCTAGGGCTCTTTCATGTTTTATTATAAATTAATATTGATTAATTCATCTCTTTAATTGTATGTTTTTGAAAAAGTTTCAAAATCTGATCATGAAACCCTAGATCTATTTCCTTTAATAAGGTAGACAGCAGGATTCTGAGTAGCAAACTTCAGCATAGTCCAATCTTGCTGATCTTGGAGATAACTGAACTCCTCTCTAATTGAACCTCCTTCTAGCCTTATCTCTCCACTATAATTGGTAGATTCCATCAGACCCACGTTCAGGATCTTGGATTGGCAGAACTCTTTCTCAGTCGAACTTCTATACCCCACTCTATGAATGGTAGGCTTTGACACTCCTGTGTCAAGAATTAGTTGTGCAAACTTGAGTTGCCAAAATGGACCTCATCATTAATGTGAATCCGAGCTTCTCCCCAAAGAACCTAGCCGCAATCCTAATCGACAAATCCATTATTCTCTTTGACCTTTAATCTAGAATAGTTACCAACTTGTGGACGACCTTGAAGGCGGTAGGATTCTTGAGAGCCATCAAGAGCAATGCCAGTTGAACTCCATTGAATGCCAAATCCCAACATCTTTCAACCTTGCTTATGGCAGACCTTAGGTACAGCCAAATTCCTTTGCAGCTGGCAGCATACCTTGTCAACCTTATGATAGAAACCTTGTCCAGCTAAATTCATCTCCTAACAAATTTCATAGCGACCAAACTCCTCGATGCTATTGCAAGCAGCATCAGTAGGCTTTAATTGATTGCCAGTTCCTCACTTGAAGGAAAATATGCAGGGTTTCATGCTTGAATTTCAAAACTTGTTTGAAATAAAATACAGCAAAAAATGTAGATTAAACTATTTAATATATAATAGCATGTAATCTAATTACTAAATCCTATATCTAGGACCTATGACATGTCATAATGCATACAAAAATCAAAAAATAAATATTTTGGTATTGATCAAATCAATACCCTAGATCTAGAATAATTCTAAAACTAAACACTAGATCACATCTAGGTGAGAGAAGAGATCAAATCCCTTACTTTCGCATGGGTTGAGAACTTTGCAGTTGAATTTCATTATTACCTTCGAAGCTGCACATGCATCTAGCCTCTACAGAAAGTCCACATGAGGCTGCAACATAAATCGGAGGTTCATCGAATGAAGATCAACTCAAAGTGCTAGTTACTTGCGGATCCCTTATGATGGTTAATCTAATAATTATTCTTCGTATCTCTTAGACACTCCAAGAGATGAAGAATAAGAGGAGGAATAAGAGAGAATTCTAACCCTTGGATCTTTCAAAAATCAAAAATTAAATATAAGAAAAAATGTCCTAAGAGAAGATAGACCTTCTCTTTCAGGATATCAAAGATTGATGTCCTGAAAATATCTCTATGTTAGGATAAGAGGAGACTTTCTCCTCTAGTTTTTTTTCATGTTTATAGATCTAATACTCTCTAATTTTTCTCATAAAAAAATCTCATAAAAATATGGAGAAGAAGGATTCTTAAAGAAACCCTAAGAGAAGACCTTCTCTTCTTCTTCTCTCATCAGGACATGATTAGATCATGTCCAAAGATGATCACCATGCTCCAACATCTTGGAGCACAGATCTCCATGCACTCCTTTTTTCTCTCTCTCTCTCTCTCTTAGATTTTTATCACATAAAAATACGGAAAAGGATAGAAAGGAAAAACTTGAAAGAAAAATAAAACAAGAGAAGACAATCTTCTCTTACCTCTATCCCTTCAGGACATCAATATTTGATGTCCAGATGAAGACCATTTCTTCAAGGAACTTGGTGCCCCAAACCCCCATGCCTCCTCCTCCTTTTCTTATGGTTTTTTCATGAAATATTTGGGGCTTTTCACATCCAAAAATATCTTATAAGAGGTGCCTTAATTAGATAAGGAGGACTAGGTCAAACCTAGTCTTATATGGACTCTAGGGAGGAGTTTTAGGAGCCGTCCAACTCTTGGACACCTCCTCCCCTATTTTTTTGGTGTGAAGACCAGAAAACTACATGCAAAACCAAAGAAAATAACTACACAAAAGGAAAGAAGGCATGGAGAAAAAATTCCATAAGAAAAGGAGTTTTGGAGAATTGGGACTCTATCAAATAAAGTCCAAGTCTTAACAACTTTCTTTATATGACCATGTCAAATAAAATTCTAAAAACATGTAGTGGGGGCATGGAGAACCTCTCTTATGCATGGATAAACTTAAGAAAAATGAAATTAAAAAAAATAATGGGTGTGGGATCTTTCTTAGGTTGCGTAAGAGTGAAGGGTAGAGTTTTAGTCTAACTAGGACTCTCCAATGTAGACTAAGTCAAACCCAATTTAAATATCATTTAAATTATATTTGAGACAACCTATTTAATAGATAATATTAATCTAACTAGGAGTCTAATTAAATTAAATTTAAATCATATTTAAATCTAATTTAATTTTTAATCAAATTAGAAATTAGGTGTACTCAAGTTCTAGTCGAATAAGGACTTGTTCTTCCTTACAGTTTGCTTATCTAATAAACTAATTAGACTTAATCTAATTAAGTTCAAACAAATTCTAATTGAATCTAATTCAATTAGACTTGATCTCAGCCTGATTACTCAATCAAATTGAGCCAATTAGCAATCCAATTGCTAATCAATCCTCTTGCAACACTTGCACTAGGTCAAATATCAATCATGTTGATTGTTTAATCTTAGAACAATTCTCAATCATCGATTAACCATTTGATCAGATTACAACCTCTAATATGTGTAACCCCATAGGTTTGAATCTAAGCTGATAGTATAGAAATCAATTCCTATACCAATCAAAATGACCATCTAGCAATGGTATCCGATGTCTGAATCGATCGAATGTATGCAAAGCAATATTTTTAGAAACTAGCCCATGGTTACCGTATAATTCATCCCTTTAACCAATAATGCTCAAGACAACTTCGAGTATTCTATCAATACTCATACAAGTCATCTCTATTGTATCTCAAAATTTTACAAATCCTATGACTCCTCACGAGGATTATCTAGGCCTAGGTTTTGCTAAATTGAAACACGAGTCATTCTCTTCCTAAAGTTAATCAAGAATGGTCAATTCCATCTTGACTCACAAACTGACTTTACAAGTACTTAACCATACCCAAAAATTTTTTAAACCTATATTAGGAATACAGGTAGTCTGACATCAAAGTACAGTGAGTTGTTTGTAAGTCATCATGGTGATCTCAGGTCAGAGGGACACTTATATCCATTGGCCTTAGCTAGCTACTCTTGATAGTAGAGTGCTACATTGGTCACGTTCGGTGCAAATATACTCCTACATCTCACCTAGATGCCATACTAATATCTTCACACCACTTGGCTACGAGGACAATCAATGCATATGGCACACAGCAACCTACACTCGATAAGTTATCATCCTCATTAATAATTATCATTTGGTGGTGAACAGTTTAAGAACCATCTGATAAATTCTTCTTTATCAATTTTTTGTGGTTCTAAGGACTTCATCATAATTTAGAAGTTCATTTAAGAAAGATAGAACTTCTATGATGAGCTAGCCAAATAACTATTATTATTAGATAATTCATATACTAATTCCAATCATCTACCAATTAGATGATTGGCTTTAGCATACATTTCCAACAACTCCCACTTGGACTAAAGCAAATTAGAATGATATAAAATATCCTATCTTCCACTTGAGTTTGTAGAACTCCTTAGTTCTAAGGCCTTAGCAAATGGGTCAGTTAACTTCTCCTTTTACATCGATCTTCTAAAGATTAACGTCACCCAGATCTAATATCTAAGGTGAAAGCGAGGCAGAAAATGTTGGTCCTTCGGTTCTTTAGCTTGAGCTATGGCTCCGGTGCTATAATAGACTAGACCATCGGTAGAGGGTGCCACTCCCAACCTACTAATGAATCTCAACAACTACACAACTTACATGGCAGCATCATATGCCACGATGTACTCTACATCACTAACTAAATAGACCATAATATCCTATTTGGAATCTTTCTAGTAGATTGCTCTAACAATTAGGGTATGAATTGACACTCTCTTCCTATGATCTTGATCTAAATAAAAACTAAAATCAAAACATCCATAAGTTTTAAGTCAGTATCTCCATATTTGAGTCACTGGACCTTATTATTTCTCAAATATATAAGGATTGTCTATACAATCTTCCAATGGTTCTTATTTAGATCAGACTGGTATCTACTCACTACGATTAGTGAGTATACTATATCTAATTTTGGACATATAGAAATTAGATGACAGCCAAACTTTTATTTCTTGCAATGCTGGAATACCATTCTCGATTAAGAGAATTTCATCCACAGACAACATAAGGAATAGCACTACAGAATATTTTGCTCACATACAAATACAGGGTTTGTCTTTATTTATAACAAAGACATACATTCAAAATATATGTTCAAACTCTAAAATGATAGTTAGATGGGCTTTATAGCTCTTTACCTTCCCATTTGTCCTACTCTGATCCTTTTGAAAATCCATTCATACCCAATGAATTTTATCCCTTCAGATGAATCAACTAGTGTCCACACACATTTGATTTCCATGGACTTCAATTTGGATTTGATGGCTCTAAACCACTTCTCAGAGTCAGACCACTGCATTGCATCCCTATAGGTGATCGGATTCTTATCGTTCTGATTGAGCTCAACAGGATCACCATCTTGGACCAAGATATTGAAGTATCTGTCAGGCTAACATAGTATTCTATCAAATCTCCTTAAAGGTGCTACTTTAATGGGCTTTGGTTTGATTTGATCAAATCCGATTTTATAGATTTACTAGATTATGTCGATTTATTTTCTACCAGCCAAACTTCTCTAAGTTCAACTTGATAGGCATTAGTTTCTTCTCTGAGGAACTCCATTCCAAAAGGAATGTCCTACTATTGATGAACATTTTATGTTCCTCAGCATGATAGAATTAATAACCCTTAAACACCTATTAGACCAGGATCTAAGTTTATCTATGTGCAAACCTATGACATAGCCCGATCAACCCTAAACCCGAAGGTGAGAGAGTCTAGGTCTACATCCGATCCATATCCCATATGGAGTCTTTATAACAGATTTACTTGGTATAAATTTTCAGAGTAAAACAAGTAGTTATAAGAGTACAACCTTGAAACATGTAGACAAGTGAACCCTATCGTGAATTGGAGCATGTCTAACAAAGTTTAATTTTTCATTTTGATACACTATATTCTGAAAGAAAATCCACGAAAAGAGAATCCTATTCTCTCCTAAATATGTCACAAACTTATTAGATAAGTATTCGCCTTTTCGATCTCATCGAAGAGTTCTAATATCTTTTTCAGTTTATTTTTCTATTTCATTATTGAATTATTTGAATATTTCAAATGATTCTGGCTAGACATACCCATGCCCAAATAGGTCCACATACATACCCATGGCTAGACATACCCATGCCCAAATAGGTCATCTATAATAAAATATTCATATCTTTTTTTGGTACTTGGGTTCATAGGTCCACATACATAACTATGTATGAGATATAGAACTTTATCGGCTTTTTTACCTTTTCCAATAAAAGTTAACTTGGTCATCTTCCCAAGAAGACAAGACTCACAGATTATCAATAATTCACAAGCATTGATGTCAAGATTTTTCTCTCAAGCTAACCTATTTATCCTGCTCTTATTAAGATGACTAAGCCTATAATGCCAAAGATAGCCATCCATGACATAATCTAGCTTGGATGTTTATTAAATGTGTATGTTATACTTAACAGGCTATATAAATGTTAAATATTATTTCTTTATTGTTCATATATTATTGTAACATTATTCATAATAATATCACAATAATTCCTTTTATGGATAAATGATAACCATCTCTGATCAAAAAGCCAATAGAGTCATACTTATCATAAATGATGAACAATAGTGACAATCACTCAAAATGATATCTTTTGAAAATAAGCTTGATAATTCCTAAAGCTAGGATCGGAATAGGACTTCCATCCCTAACATTCAAGTATTTCTCATCATTTTCAAACATTCCACTTACCTAAAATTCTTGCAACAAATTGCATAGGACTACCAATATTCCATACCTAGGTAGCAGAATTACATATAGAGAAATTTTAAGATGTTATCATATAACATCCTTGATAAGCAACTCTTGCTCCTTTCTCTTGTTCAGCCTATTATGGTCATGGAAAGTAAGACAATTCTTCTTCTATGACCATGCTTCTAATAGTAGAAGTATTATGCCTGCTTTAGGTCAATATTAGACTAATTGTTTTGACTGGGCTTATAAGCTCTAATACGAACCCATTCATACTGCTAAATAAAATTCAACTTTTGATACTAATTATTGAAGTTGGGTCCCATAAGTCATCACTGTCTAATAATGATTAGAGCAATTAGGGTTTAGCCTTATTCTATGAGAAAAGAGAACATAGACCTAATATATATGAATTATTTTAAGTCTAGAGACTTAGAGTTTAGTCTTCAGGTTCTTTCACTATTTTATTCGAATTGGTAGCCTCTACCTCCAATTCAAAAAAATTACTTTAATTCCCTAGTAAGTACTAGAATCCACATAGACTACACACAAGTCCGACTTTGGTCGGCCAACCCATGTGTATCTATGGGTAGATTTATTAACTAATTATTTCTCCAAACAACTTCTAGTAATTTAATTTTGCCCCAGAAATCTAATCAGTAGACTTTGGCCTCCACTATAAGGATCCGATTAGATCCAACCATTAACATGACCATACTTGGGGCATCTAACCAATGAATAGTTAAGCCCAACTTTGGTTGGCCATCCTAACCACCATTAGAGAGACACTTCCAAGTTATCATATTATGAATGATAATTTCATTAATCAATAAGCACAAGGCCTTTGGGCCTCCAATGATTATTGAGTTAATAGACCCATTATCATCCAACTTAATGAAAGACTATGACTCAATTATCTTCATAATTTTATCATTTTAAGAACCTAATAATTTTAGAGGATTTAAATTATTAATGATTTAAGGATAGAAAAGATATGAAGCAATTTGCTCCGACTAACTTCACTTAGTCAAGTCCTCCCATTGACTTTTCAAGTCATCAATGAGGACTAGGATCAATTTCAGTCTATGGGCACCTAGATCAGTCTCACTAAATAAAATTAGTCTCACTGATTTTCTATGTAACATGGGTTAGCACGAATCAATGAGCAACCTAATCAAGATCTGATTAACCACATTGGTTGGATAAGTAAGATCAGTGGAAGGATGATAAGTACCATAAATTTACTAATAAAAATATTAATTTATCAGTTAATTCATATTAATTTTTAAGAATTATTAATTAATTGATACATATTTTAAAGAAATTCATATTTTTATTAATTAAAAAATTAATTAAAAATTAATAAAATTAAAAATTAAATTTTATTATCAATAGAAAGAACTTTTTTTTTATCATAATAAAATAAGTTTCATGCAAAACAAAGCTAAAACAAAGAAGATATGAATTTCTAAAAAAATAAAATAAATAAAAATTAAATAAAAAAAAAAATGGCTCAATTGGCTCAATAAGTCAAGCCAGCAAGCCAAGCCAAGCTATCAAAGCCGACTCAACCATAGAAGCCACTAGTCAGTCCATGATCCAGGTGTGGACCGCCAGCTCAGCAGAAACCGATGAATCATGGAGCGACACGTTGCGAACCTAGACCCTTAAAAGGTCCACAAAAATTTATTATGGCTCATAGGGCAATTTGGTCTTTTCACTCGATGATAGGAGCATTGATTGGCTGTGGTGTATGGTGCGGCTAGTTCACGTGGTCCATGAGAACAGTAATTGTGCGATCGAACGGCTGCGGTTGATTGCGATCAAGATCGGACGGCGGTGGTTATTTTTAGGTTTGATTTGAATTCTATCAGCGATTTGGCATGATCCGATGGCCAGAAAACCAGTCGATGAAGATCCAATGGTTCAGGAAGCTCTCGACTTGATTAAAACATCCAAAACTCGATCCAACAACTAAATTTCTTCTATTAACATGCGATTGGATGGCCAAAATTTAATCCGATCTGATTTGGACTGATACAAATCCGATTTTGATGATTTTTGGATTGTTGGATTTCTATTGATGATCAAATTTTATCCAGAGCAGTAGAATTCATCCAAGACTCTTTTTAATCTAATTTTTACTTAGATTTCTCTATATTTTGATGATGAAAGATCTCCTTAGTCCCACATTACCTAGAAGAAAACTCTCCAGCCCTCCTAGCTCTATAAAAAGGACCCCGAGCCTCTAGAAATCAACATCTTTGATCAAGATGAAGCTTTGGTATAGGGTGAAGCCAAGCTCTAGGTTAATGGCTACTTCGAGGCAATTGATGCCGAGAGGAAAAGCTGGGCTTCTACATTATCTTTCCACCCATGCCGATCCAAGATCAGATATCAAACTATTTTATTTTATTTTATTTTATTTTTAAATTTTATATATTTAAATTCTAAAATTTTAATTAATATAAATTTTATTTTATATTTTTTAAATTTATGCTCTTTATTTTTATAATAATTTAATTTCTATACTTTAATTATTGTTCTTTATTTTACTGCAAGTAGATGCTAAGATCTAATTAGTAGATCTTAATACCAAGTTTACTTTTCTGCATAATTTAATTTTTACTTTATAATTTTAATTTCTAACTTCAAATTCTATTTTCAAATTTTTTTTCTTTTTCTTTTAAAAGAATCAAAGATTTCAAATCTAAAAATACTACCTTCCTTATGGATTCGATCCGACTCACTGCTATCTATGCATTTTTAATTATTTTAAGAAGTTAGATTAAACTGATAAACATGGTATCTTAACGACAACATCGCATTCCTATCAAAGGAATAAGTGTTAAGAAA
Organism: Cocos nucifera; assembly: GCA_006176705.1. Taxonomy (NCBI): domain Eukaryota; kingdom Viridiplantae; phylum Streptophyta; class Magnoliopsida; order Arecales; family Arecaceae; genus Cocos; species Cocos nucifera. Next base: position 319,570 of record QRFJ01000613.1, read on the forward strand.
ATTCAATAAAGAATTAAGCCTAGAACATAAAAAGTTTTTTCTTGGAGCATTTCTAATTTTTTCTACCAGCATCAAAGAAAAGTTTACTTCTTATAGGCTTGTGTCGGATAACTATACGTTTCTTCATATAAAAAAAAATAAATAAAATAATTTTTATATAAAAAATTAAATAAAATAGTTTTCAAGTACTTCTCACTGAGTAACCAAGCCTCTTTGCATAAGCAAGCATTGAGTTTCACGTCAAAAGATGGGAAGGACAAAGAAGCTCGTTGTAAAGCTAGTCTTAATTTGTAGCCTGTTTGATTCGAGCTAGTAAGTCCAAGGGGTATTCTATACCTAGAGCCCTAAAGTCAACTGGTTTGGGAGTCATCGACCCAAGACTCGCTACATAGATCAAATAGAAAGCTTAAGAAACTAAGACACTTAATAGTGGTTCAACATTATAAAAAAGAAAAATATTGGTTTTCCACCGAGTAACTGGGTCCCGTTGCCTAAGTAAGCAATGATATTTGCATCAAAAAGTGGACAATGTGAAAATAAAAATCAATAAATAAAGGATGGAAGTAGTAATACACTTGCCTATATGAAATTTTAGATAAATCAGAGATAAAGGTGGGATAATTTAGAAAAAGTTTAGAAAAATTTAATATTTTTTACTTAATTTTTTTATTGATAAGTATTAATATCCCAATGATACATCCCACTTAACCTCTACTGAATATCAATGGCCATTTTGAAAACTGCTTAAGTAAAATTTAAAACTCTAAAGTTAAAAGGAATTTAAAACTAAATTCTTTCTTTACTCGAGGATGAGTAAAATTTAAGTTGGAAGGTATGATAAGTACCATAAATTTACTAATAAAAATATTAATTTATAAATTAATTTATCTAAATTTTTAAGAATTATTAATTAATTGATACATATTTTTGAGAAATTCATATTTTTATTAATTAAAAAAGTAATTAAAAAAATAATAAAGTTAAAAAATTAAATTTTATTATCAATAGAAAGAGCTTATTTTTTTAATCATAATAAAATAAGTTTCACATAAAATAGAGCTAAAATGAAGAAGATATAAATTTTTTAAAAAATAAAATAAATAAATATAAATAAAAAAAGAAAATGGCTCAGCTGGCTCTGCAAGCCAAGCCATCAAGCTAAGCCAAGCCATCAAAGTCGACTCAGCTATAGAAGCCACCAACCGATCCATGATCCAAGTGTGGATCGCTAGCTTAGCAGAAATTGGTGAATCATGGAGCGACACATGGTGGACCTAGACCCTTAAAGGGTCCAAAGAAATTTATCGCGACTCACAGAGAAATTTGATCTTTTCACTCAATGATAGGAGTGCTGATTGGCTACAGTGTGTGGTGCGGCTGGTCCACACGCTCCATGAAAATAGTAATTGCACGATCGGATGGCTGCGGTTGATTGCTGTCAAGATCATATGGCGGTGGTTATTTTAGAGTTTGATTTGAATTCTATCAGTGATCTGGCACGATCCGATGGTCAAAAAACCAATCGATGAAGATTCAACGATCTAGGAAGCTCCCAACTTGATTAAAACATCCAGAACTCGATCCGACAGTTAGATTTCCTCCATCGACGTGCGATTGGATGGTCAAAATTTAATCCAACCTGATTTGGGCTGATACAGATTCGATTTTGATGATTTTTGGATCGTTGGATTTCTATTGATGGTTAGATTTCATCCAAAGTAGTAGAATTCATTCAGGACTCCTTTTAATCTAATTTTTACTTAGATTTTTTTATATTTTGATGATGAAAGAGCTCTTTAGTCCAACATTGCCTAGAAGAAAACTCTCCAGCCCTCCTAACTCTATAAAAAGAACCCCAGGCCTCCAGAAATCAACATCTTTAATCAATTGGTGCCAAGACGAAAAGCTGGGCTTCTACACCATCTTTCCATCCATGCCGATCCAAGATCAGAGATAAGGCTATTTTATTTTATTTTTAAATTTTATATATTAATATTCTAAAATTTTAATTAATATAAATTTTATTTTATGTTCTTTAAATTTATGCTCTTTATTTTTATTATAATTTAATTTTTGTACTTTAATTATTATTCTTTATTTTACTGTAAGTAGATGCTAAGATCTAATTAGTAGATCTTAGTACCAAGTTTATTTTTCTGCATAATTTAATTTTTACTTCATAATTTTAATTTTTGACTTCAAATTCTATTTTCAAATCTTTTTTTTTTTTAAAAAAAATTAAAGATTTTAAATCTAAAAATACTACCTTTCCTATGAATTCGACCCAATTCATTACTATCTATGCATTTTTAATTATTTTAAGCAGTCGAATTAAACTGATAAATATGGTGTCTTAATGACAACATTGCATTCCTATCAAAGGGTTTGCCAAGGCTTGCCTTAGACACCATCAGAAATGGTCAGGTAAGAGGGCTGTCAATTAAAAACCATCGATTTAGAAATGCCAGACTTACCTTAGACACTAATCGATTTATGAATTTTGATTTGGTCTGCTTAAGGACTCGAGCTCAACCATTGAGTCACGATCAGTATCCATTTGTTAGATATATGGACTTTAATCAACTATAACTATTGAATTGATATATACAAATAACCTAATTTTAATTAACTATTAATTAGGTTTGATCAATTTTTTAACTTAGTCTATATTTAATCAAACCCTAGGTCTAACCCAATTTAAGGACCTGATCAAAGCTAACCCATTATCCTTTAACCCATGTCTTATGAAATTATGTTAGGATCTTCAAATTACAAACCTAGATCCTAAACAATTACTTAATTCATAGTTAAGTTTAAAGCTTATGGATTTAGGTTTATGGAACCTCAGAACTAATTTTTGATATGATCATTTAAAATATTTTTAAATTATAAATAATTTACATTGAATCATATTCAATATATGGTTTTAGATCCAATTTATTTTAATGTTTAGATCATGTCCTATGATTTCGAATCTAGAGTTTTATAGAAAGTAATTTCTCAATTTAAATTCTACAAAATAAAAATGTCATACATATACATTCTAGATTCAAAACAAAAAATACATATCAACATATGCAACAAGAGGATCGAGATCTAAATATAAAACACATCAGATGGATCAGATCATAAATTATTTAAATTTAGATTTAAAATTTAAAAATAAATTATAAATTACTTTAGATCTCATATAACATATTTATGATTTATTTGGATCAGCACATACTAGAACAACCTCTCTACTATAAGGGATAAATCTTATAGAAGGATAATCTTATAATCAGTATATCTGATCTGATATTATTTAGATCTAATCTAAATAATCCAAAATAGATCTAATATTTATTTAATTTTAAATTTAAAATTAAAAAAATAAATCATAAAATTATTTAGATGATATCTAATTTATTAATGATTCAAGAATAGATCAGCACATACTAGGACAACCTCACCACTGTAAGAGATAAACCTTATAGCAAGACAACCTCATAATTAGTACGTGCGATCTTTAAAATTTTATTTTTAAATTTATTATAATGCAAACATGATCATGTTATAAAAGAACCTAGATACTCTAATAACACTGAAGGAAAATATGCAGGGTTTCATGATTGAATTTCAAATTTTTTTCCAAAATAAAATACAGTGAAAGATATAGATTAAACTATTTAATCTATAATAGTATGTAATCTAATTACTAAATCCTACATTTAGGATCTATAATATATTGTAATGTATATATAAATTAGAAAATAAATATTTTGACATTGATCAAATCAATGCCCTAGATCTAGAATAATTCTAGATCTAAATCCTAGATCGCATCTAAGTGAGAGAAGAGGTCAAATCTCTTACCTTCACGTGGGTCAAAAACTTCATGATGGAATTTTGTTATTGCCTTCAAAGCTACATAGGAGTCTAGCCTCTACAGAAAGTCCACACGAGACTGCAACACAAATCGGAGGTTTGTCAAACCAAGATTCGCTCGAAGTACTAGCTTCTCATGGATCCCTCCTGATGGTTAATCAAAAAATTATTCTTTGAATCTCTTAGACACTCTAAGAGATGAAGAATAATAGGAGGAATAAGGGAGAAATCCAACCCTTGGATCTTTCATAAATTAGAAATTAAAGATAAGGAAAAATATCCTAAGAGAAGACAGAATCTTCTCTTTCAGGACATCAATAATTGATGTCCTAAAAATATCTCTATGTTATGATAACAAGAGACCTTCTCCTATAGTTTTTTTCATGTTTTTAGATCTAACACTCTCTGATTTTTTTCATAAAAAAATATCAAAAAAATATAGAGAAGAAGGGTTCTTAAATAAACCATAAGAGAAGACCTTCTTCTCTTCATCTTCTCTCATCAAGACACGATCAGATTATGTCGAAAGATGATCACCATGCCCCAACATCTTAGAGCATAGATCCCCATGTCCTCTTTCTCTCACTCTCTTAGATTTTTATCACATAAAAATACATAGCAGGACAGGAAGGAAAAACTTAAAAGAAAAAAAAGAACATGAGAAGATAATTTTCTCTTACCTCTATCCCTTCAAGACATCAACATTTAATGTCCAGATGAAGTTCTTTTCTTCAAGGAACTTGGTGCATTAAACCTCCACGCCTCCTCCTTTTTTTCTTCTGGATTTTTCATGAATTTTCTAGAATTTTTTACATCGAAAAACATCTGATAAGAGGTGCCCCAATTAGATAAGGAAGACTAGGTTAAACTTAGTCTTATATGGACTCTAGGGAGGAGTTTTAGGAGGTGTCCAACTCTTGGATGCCTGCCCCCCTATTTTTTTGGTGTGAAGACCAAGAAATAATATTTAAAACCAAAGAAAATAAGTACACAAAAAAAAGGAAGGCATGGAGAAAAAATTCCATAAGGAAAGAAGGTGTTTTGGAGAATTGGGACACTATCAAATAGAGTCCAAGTCTTAACAACTTTCTTCATTTGACCAAGTCAAATAAAATTCTAAAAACACCTGGTAGGGGGCATAGACAACCTCTCTTAGGCATGGAGAAACTCAAAAAAATCTGAAATTAAAAATATAATGGCTGTGGGATCTTTCTTAGGTGGCGCAAGAGTGAAGGGAAGAGTCCCAGTCTAACTTGAACTCTCCAATGGAGACTAAGTCAAACCCAATTTAAATCTCATTTAAATTAGATTTGAGTCAATATATTTAATATATAATTTTAATTAAATTAAAAGTCTAATTAAATAAAATTTAAATCATATTTAAATTTTATTTAATTTTTAATCAAGTTAGAAATTAGGTGCACTCAACTTCTAGTCGAACAGGGACTTGTTCTTCCTTACAATTGGCTTATCTAATAAACTAATTAGACTTAATCCAATTAAGTCCAAACAAATTATAATTGAATTAAATTCAATTAAACTTGATCTCAGCTTGATTTCTTAATCAAATTGAGCTAATTAGCAATCCAATTGCTAATCGATCCTCTTGCAATACTTGCATTAGGTCAAACATCAATCATGTTGATTGTTTGATCTTAGAACGATTCTCAATCATCGATTAACCATCTGATCAGGTTATAACCTCTAATGTGATTCCATAGGTTTGAACCTAAGCCAGTGGTATAGAAACTAATTTCTATACTAATCAGATTGACCATCTAGCAATGATACCCAATGTTCGGATAGGTCGAATGTGTGCAAAGCAACATTCTTAGAACCTTGGCCCATGGTTACTATATAATTCATCCCTTTGACCAATAATGCTCAAGATAATTTCGAGCACACTGTCAACACTCATACAAGTCATGTTTATTATGTCTCAAAATTTTGTAAATCCTATGACTCCTCACGAGGATTATCCAGTCCTAGATTTTGCTAAATTGAAACACAATGAGTCATTCTCTTCTTGAAGTTAATCAGGAGTGATCAATCCCATCTTGACTCACACATCAACTTTACAAGTACTTGACTGTACCTAAAAATCTTTTGAATCTATATTAGAAATATAGATAGTTTGATACTAAAGTACAGTGAGTTGCTTGCAAGTCACCATGGTGACTTAGGTCGAAGGGATACTTATATCAATTGGCCTTAGCTAGCTACTCTTGACAGTAGAGTGCTACATAGTCACCTTCAGTGCAGATGTACTCCTACATCTTATCTGGATGCCATACCAGTGTCTTTACACCACTTGGTTATGAGAATAACCAACACATAATACATATAGCGACCTACACTTGATAAGTTATTGTCCTTATTAATAACCTATCATTTGATCGTGAATAGTTTAAGAACCATTCGATAAATCCTTCTTTATCGATTGATTATCATTCTAAGAACTTCATCATAATTTAAGAGTTCATATAAAGAAGGTATAACTTTTATGATGAAGCAACTAAATAACTATTATTATTAGATAATTCATCCACTAATTTCAATCATCTACCACTTAGATGATTGACTTTAGAACATATTTTCCAACATCATTTGCCACTCAAAGGTTGATCCCCAACTTTAGCCTATTAACTTTAGGCTCTCCACCCTAGCATGTATAGCTCTCTAATAGAGGCAGAAACCATATTCAAACTCCAACAAATCAATCTTAACTACCTACAAATCCCAATAAAGTGACAGCTCATTCTTCATAACAAACTCGGAATGGCCCGAACGTTCCACTAGTAGATGGTTATAACCATCATGATCGATCTATTACAAGCTTCGCCTATATAAAGAATCCCCTAGATACGCTTCTTCTCTCTTAAGCTCTCCTCTCTACTCTAATTCTTCTGAGTACTCCATTTTTGTTGATTAGAAAACTAACTTGAGCATTGGAGGGTCCTGCTAGAGCCACCTACCTCTGGTTTGAACTTCTTCTTATAGGTCTCATCGGCAATCTCATCTCCACCAGCTCCAGCAACTCCGACGCCAACACCATTTTCTATACCAATAGGATTGGTGCTAAAGAAAGGAAGTCTGAGCCCTTGATTCTTAAAGGAGTACCTAGTCAAGTTCATCTTCTTTCTTTCTTCTTCAATTCTTTACCTTCTTCCTCTTCTGATCTTTTCTTGAGATGCCACCTAGTAAAGCTTCAACTTGGTCATCCACTACCTCTGGTATCAGATCCATCCAAGAACCGATAGATCCACCCACTTCGACCTCATCGCTAGCACCTCAACCTCCATCGACAGCTATGGTAGATCTAGAACAATTCAACCTGCTAATGTGGTAGGTTAGAGGCCTTATTGAAGTAGTAAAGGCCATGCAGTAGCCCCCAACACTAGTCCAGCTAAAAAGACCTTCATTGGAATATCGAGATCCGACACTAGGAAGATTAGAAGACCCACCTAGGTGAGTTGGTTGGTGACTCCTGGGAAGGGGAAGCAGAAAGCAGAAAGTCCATGTTCTGACCAAGATTCCAGTCCTGGAGAGTCTCTGCCCCCTTCGGTCGGCCACGCTTTAAGATCCATGATTGAGATGACATTTTTGATCAAAAACTTTAAGAAATGAATCGGTGAATTAAGAAACTTTGCCATGTTGCCTCCACTCACCACAATGACATCTGTACAGACCATCCACTCTCTGCTCAGATAATGCAGGAGCCCGTCCCATTGAATTTCAAACTTTCTCAATTTGAAAGTTACGATGGAACCACCAATCCAGTCGACCACCTCAAGGTCTCTAGGATAATGATGTTACTTCATGGCATGCCGGATGCCATCTTGTGCCAATCTTTCCCCTCCATCTTGAAGGAAGCAATAAGAAATTGATACTTAGGCCTTAAATAAGATACCATCTTTACTTTTATTCAGCTGAGCCATCAGTTCGTGGCTCATTTTATTAGCAGCCAGGGTCAGAGATGAGGTTTGGACCCTCTTATAAATATCAAGCAAAAGAAAAGAGAGTCCATTTGAGTCTATGTCAGCCGCTTTAATGCTGCTGCATTGGAGGTCCGAAACTTGGACCAATCAGTTGCTATGGCCACACTGAAGGATGGCCTCCAAAAATATGATCTTCTCTTCTCCTTGGAGAAGAAGTAGCCCTAGGACTTCACTGACATGCTGGCCCTAGCTGAAGGCTACGCCTGAGCGGAGGAGGCCTATAAGTTGAAAGATGAAGAGGCCACAGGAGAGTGGTAGATGGGCAAATCAAGCAAGTCTACAATTATTGAGAAGCCGAGTGAAGCTTGGTCGCACTTCCAAACTCCTCCAGAGCACACATAAGCTAAGACTCCACCTTGACTTCATTGGCAAGAAAGCCCAAATCGGAGGGCACAGCAGAACTCTGCTCCTCGAAGAATTCACAACTATGCTCCTTTGAATGCTTTAAATGTTAGAAAATATGTCCCAAAATCAATCGTCAACCTATTGATGGTTGAGCTACCTTGTAATTATAATTGATTTATTAATGAATATAATATTTATTTTGATATTTTTATTATAAAGTCTACATCTTCTAATGATCTCCATTGTTGTGATGATGTCCTTAGGACTATTTAGTTTTCGATAAAAAGAAGATTTATTGATTATTCTTTAAATAGTTCATGACCAAATGATATGCTGTCAATTAGGATGATAGCATTTATGGAGCATAGGTCATTGTATGCCATATAGGTTGGTTGTCCTCTTAACTAAGGATTGTAAAGATACTAGTATAGCATACAAGTGAGATGTAAGGATACATCATCACCGAACATGACCAACTCTAGAGCATTCTGCTATCATGAATTGCTCTGATGGGATATAGGTATAAATGTCCCTTAGACCTTAGATCACCATAATGGCTTGCAAGCAACTCACTATGCTTTAGTACCAGACTAACTGAATTTCTAATTCAGTAATGAAAGATTTTTGGGCACGGTCAAGTACTTGCAAAGTTTATGAGTGATTAAGATGGGATTGACCACTTCAAGAGTTATGGAAGAATGCATTACTATATTTCAATATAGCAAAACCTTGGCCAGGATAATCCATGAGATGAATTTAATATTTTGAGATATAATGTGGATAACCTAATTGGGGTTGACAGTTAAACTCTAAGGTATCCTATGAATATTTTGGTCAAGAAAATAAATTATATGGAAACTATATCCATATGGGTTCTTAGGATGTTGTTCTACACATTCGATTTATCCGATCATCGAATACCATTGCTAGATTATCACTTCGATTGGTATATAATTTTTTTTCTATTCTATCAACTTTGGTTTAAACCTATTGGATCACATACATAAGAGTTCTTATTTTGATCGGATGGTTTATTGATGATTAAGAATCATTCTAGGATTAAACGTTTAATATGATTAATGTTTAGCCTAGTACAAATATTGCAGAAGGATTGATTAGTAATTGGATTGCTAATTAGCTTAATTTGATTAAGCCAGAGAGCTAAGATTAAGTTTAATTAAATATAATTTAATTAAATTTAATTTGAACTAGATTGGATTAAGTTCAATTGGTTTATTGGATAAGCTAATTATAAGGAAGAATGAGTCCTAGTTCAATTAGGACTTGTATCAACACAATTTCTAATTTGATTAAAAATTAAATTAGAATTAAATCTAATTTAATTAGGTTATTAGATAAACTAAGACTTATTCTAATTGGGTTAGATTTATTTTGATTTAATTTGGTTCAAAGAACATATTGGACCAAGTCAAAATAGGAGTCCTAGGATGACTAGGACTTCCTATCCTTGTGCCACCTTAGTCCCAACACCCCCGACCCTATTTCTTAGTAGTTTTGATGACACAATTCTCCACACCCCAGCCTTCATGCATTCCCCACTACTCTCCTTTCTTTTTTCTTACCTGGAAATTTGTTGAGGATCAAGTCAAAGTAGGAATTTGTTTGATTTCAAATTCTATGAGATAGAGTTTGTTACAAACAAATCACCTATTTCATTTATGCCGCCCACTTCATATTTCTTTCTAATTTTCAATGGTAGAAAAGGAGAAAAATTGTGTGCCAATTGCTGGTGGTCGACGCCAAAAAGAAAGGAGGGGGTGCCCAACTTGTCTTGCCTCTTTTGGACATTCCTAGCTAGGTATTTGACCTTGACAAGGACTCTATCCTAACTCCCTATAAAAGAGCTTTTAGGGTCTGATTTTTTTCAGAGAACATAAACCTAAGAGAGGCTATTGGGCATGCAAAGAGTTGGGTGTAGAGTGTTTTGGGCATGGGGTTTTAAGAAGACACATCCTAGTGTCTTGGTGAGAGAAATAAGGAAGAAGAAGGGGTCTTCTTCTAGGATTTTCCTCCAGATCACTTCCTCCATTATTTGTGAGTTTTTGCAAGAAGTCTTAGGTTCACAAATCTACTTTTTTAACTTCTAAAAATTGAAGAGTCCATGTTTTGAAGAAGAAAGATCCAGATCAACCATCAAAGAAAGATCAGCACAATACTAGCATAATGTGCTGATTTTTGGATATCGAACTTCTGATCAGCGATCGAGGGCTCGTGTGGACATCCTATAGAGATCAGACTCATGTGCAGCTCAGAGCATCAACCTTAGCCCTGGATCAGTAAGCTAGAAAGTCTAACTTGCAAAGGTAAGGGTGATATGATCTCCCTATTACGTACCTAGATTTGATTTAGTGTAGATACATGTTGATATGATAAATATATTTTTTTCTCATCTTTTAATTTTTAATTTAATTACATACTTTAATAACATTATAGGATCCTAGATCTAGGGGTTTTACTTATATATTTATAAATTAATATGATTAGTTTATTTCTTCTGCTGTATAGATTTGAAAAAGTTTCAAAATCTATCCCTAAAATCCTAGATCAATTTTCTTCAATTGGTATCAGGGCTAGGTTATTTTATTACATAATTTTATGCATGTTTAGTTTATTTTTTAGATTAGATCTAATTTATAATCTAATATTAAATCTAAAATTAAAAATTAGATCACACGAACTGATTATAAGGTTGTCTTGCTGTCAGGTTTACCGCTTATAGTGGATAGGTTGTCCTAGTTCGTGTAGATCTAATGTAAATTATAAATTTATTAGATATGATCTAGATCAATTTATAATTTATAAGATTTAAAATTTATTTAAATTTAAAAATAAATATTTTAGATTGCATGGACTAATTATAAGGTTGTCTTGCTGTAAGGTTTATCCCTTATAGTGAAAATGTTGTCCTAGTACGTGCTGATCTAAAATCCTGATCATAAAAATTTAGATTAGATTTAAGAGATTTTATGATCTAATTAAATATATTTTAATCTAACTTTTATCATCATAAATATGTCAGATTTGATCTAAGGTAATTTATGATTGATTAGAATTGAAATAGTTTCAATTACTTGAACATGTTTAGATTAGATCTAAAGTAGTTTCATGTCTATTTTATTTACATATTGATTATGAATCAAACATGCAACTGATTAATAGAACTATATTATAAAAATATTTTATAAACATAAAAATCATTTCTGAAATGTCGAACTCCAATCTACAGTTCAAAACTTAATTAAGAATTAAGAGTTATTTTGATTAGGATCTAGGATTGTGAATTGAAGATCCTAAGACACAAATCATAACACTTTGGGTTAATGGGTTAGTAGAAATTAGGTCCATTAATTAGGTTAGATTAATGAATAGACTTAATTAGAAAATTGACTAAATCTAATCAATAGTTGTCTTAGATTAGGTTAAGGATTCTCTAGATCAATTATAACTTGGTCAAGTCCATGTCTTTAACAAGAACCAATATGGACTTGATTCTTGGCTACACAGTATAGCACGAACTGTTAGGTTGATCCAATCAAAACTAATTAACCAGTTGGTGTCTAAGGTAAGTCTGGCAATTTAGACCAATGGTTTCTAATTGATAGCCCATTTACCTTGCCAATTTTTATGGTGTCTAAGGCAAGCTTTGGCAGATCCTCCCACTAATCTCACTTACCTGGCCTTCTTGGTGAAATTATGTTTTGATTAGATCACTTGACAATTCGAGTTGACCCATGTCAACTAGGCAAATCAGTGTGACTGGTTTAGGTACTCCTAGACTAGCCTATTAATGGTCTCCCTTAATCTGATTTGGTAAAGCCAATGGAAGGATCATGACAAGTTGGTTCATCTGACCATCTATCTTCTTTAAATAAAATCAATTAAATCCTTTAAAATTATTAGATCCTTAAAAATAAAATAGATATAGTGATAACTAGATCATAGCCTCCCATTAAGTAGGTGATAATGAGTTCATTAGTTAGATAATTATTAGAGGCCCAAAGGCCTGGTGCTTATCGGGTAGTAGAATTTGTTAGATGTGTACCCTAGAAGCTAGATTGGCTATCACTTGTAATACACTTCTAAGAATAATTTTATAATTTTGACTATAAATTAACAAATAGATTATTTTTCTATCACAGTGTGTATTTAAAAGTGTCGGTGATACATTCTTTGAGTTAATGGCAATGATAATTCATATTTTTAAGAGTTGAAAATTTAAGACATGAATTTTCATAATTAACTCATAAACTGCTTCCAATCATAGGATCATCATAAGGATGGTGAATGATCTGGAAGGTTGGTGTACGGTCACTTTCTTAGGATAGATGTGTATTAAGTCTATGATGTGGAGATACCAAAGCAAGAGTACAGATACTTGTTAGAGAACGAGGGCTTTGAGCGTGACCACCTCGAGTAGTCATAAGGAAGTCTACCTTTTCATCGATGACTGACTCAATGTAGTAGTGGTGTTTATGGTTCTTTGACTTGAGGTGCATCAGCAGTTCATCTTGAGGGTGTTATATTTTGACTACACCATAACTTGGTCTCCTAGCCATTCAGAATCCTGAGGTGTATATTGGCTATAGCATATTCATTGTAGGAATTGGATTACACCAATACGGGGATCTATCTCGGTAGATGAGGAGTAGCCCTATGATAATCATGAGATTGAGTCCTTAAGCCCATGGCTATGGTAGAGTGAAGATGATAGAAAGAGTTTCTATTAGGATTTCATATTGGACTCGAATCGAATGATTAATTCATATGACAGACACTGGGTTTGATGAGTTCATCTTAACCCTAATCCTGTCAAAGCTCAAGGTAGAAGAACCCAATCACATAGGTAACTAGATTGAGAGATTCGCTTTCAGTTCTGATGGATTGCCATCATATATTGCTAGTTATCACTAGTGGATTTTGGGAGCAATTAGAATGATTTTGATGAGCAATCATTCTAATTATATGAATCAGAAAAGTTCTGATCCATCGAAAGATGTTTTGATGATGTCGATAATGGAGATCGCGACATATCTCATTACCATATAGAATTGAGCTTAACTAGATCACACAAATAAAGGTTTGGGTCTGGATGTCATCAATTGAGCTAACCTAGTTTGATTGATTTGGATTAAATCAAATCAAGTTCAAGGTAATCATATGCTAGCATATGATTAAGCCTGATTTTCTTCTTCTGAAATCTTTCTAATTTATCGCAACCAAGTCAAATTTGATTTGACTCATTCTTTTATTTTGAATGGATTTATTTTTATTTGACTGGAACAAGTCCAAATCAAATTAATTATAGAAATTAAATCCATTTATAGTCAAATTAGACTAGGCTCAAAAGTTGACCTATTTAAGAGAATTAAGGGTCACCTAATCAGATGCTTCTAGAAAAATCTCTAGAAAGTATTTTGATCTAATTTCTGGATATGTGATAGAGCATAAATCATAGATTGGGTGTACCTAATTTAAAAATGTTTTGAGGTGTCTAGTCTGAGTTATAATAGAGTTTGATTTGGATCAAACTCTTAAGGGAAGAGTCCTAGACGTAGTGTACTCTTCCTTATCTACTCATGCTGCCACCATCTAGATTGATTTTTGGCATCAAAATCAAATAGGATCTAGGGATTTTTGTGAAGATCAGGTCTAGAAGTTCCAATAGTCAAAAAAAAGAGGATTTTGCTCAAAGAGGGACTCTAACTTGGTGCTATGCTTTTGTATAAGAACCCTTGTGCCAAGGCTCTTCATGTAGAAATATTTTTCATACCCAAAGGCTACTATTCTCAATTTTTCACATCCCCTCTATCCTCTCTCTCCCTCTCTTCTACAACCCTAAAAAGTTAGGTACAAATTTGAGAAGAAGATCCAATCAAATTTGTGAAGAGTTCAGCATCTATGCAATGGTGTTCGTGAGACGGACATGCTGCCTTCAGAAATATTTTGAAGGACTTTTAGATTAGATTCAAATTTAATCTTTAGAGAAAAGATTTGTGAGAAAAGGATATCCAGATTCTTCTTGAGTGGATACCAGTAGAGGCCAGGCGTGTATGTGGCTCCTTCCAGAACCTCAGGAAACATCAGGATCATTACAAGGTAATTAGATTATCCAAGCAAGGTATAAAATTAAATCTGATTTAGTTTTTATTTTAATTTTTAATATTAGATCATCATGATCAGATTTGAGAACTCTTAGATTTGATTGAATTATTTAAATTTTTTTTTAAAAAAATTATCTCAGATCTGATCAGATCTACACGATCCTACAGTGGAAAATATGATTTTTTCTTCAACTGGTATCAGAACTGCATTAATAGTTCTTCAAATCTACATTAGATCTAATTTTATTTTTATTTATGATCTAATATTAAAAAATTTTAGATGTAACATCAGATGTGATTAGATCTAAAATTAAAAAATTAAAATTTAAATAATTTAGATCTAATATGTATGAGATGCATGACTAGACTAGGTATAGAATAGTTCTATGTAGTCTAGTATAATCATGTATTTATTTTGATAAAAAATAATTTTAGATCTATTTAATTTTTATTTTTTTAATATTATAATTATTATAATTAGATTTAAAAATAAAAAATAAAATTTTTAATTTTTGATTTATTCATATGAGATATGAAAGATGCATGCTTAGACTAGTCATAGAATAGTTTTATAAGATGTCTAGAATAGTTTTATTTTTGATATGATTAAATTTAAAATATTATTTTTTAGATTTAATATGTAATATTTTGGATCTAAAAGTATGCATATTAATGATACATGATGTTGCAATCAGATCACCAGATGCTCGCTCACATCATGAGGGTGCGTCGTCAGGAGGCGGAGGCACAGAAGGCCCAGGAGGACCTTCGAAAACTTGAGTTGGCAGGTGCCCGTCTGAACCTATTGCAGAGGTGCCCAAACTAGTTTGAAAACTTGAGTTGGCCGAGAGCAATCCAGCTCCACCCTCTAAGGTTGAGATCCTCGAGTAGTTGTACATTTTTTTTTTGTGTCTTATAATCAAAATTTTTGATTAAATGAAGTGAATTTTTTCCATACCCTTGAGTGTTTTTCATATCTTGAATGCAGTCTCCCACCAACGCTGATCCACTGCCTCAGGGGATTCCGATAAGGCCTTTAATAAAGAACCTAGGGAAGAAAGTTCATATTCTAAGGAAGAAGTTGAAGAAGATGGAGGATGATCTTCGAGCCTCACGAAAGAATGCTTCTTAGGTGACCAAAGAGGTCACTCACCTCTGAGGCTTGCACATGAAGAAAGTGGTGAGCTTCAGTATCTGGAATGGCAGCTTCGAGAAGAAGGTTGCCGAACTTAAAAGAAATGCCAACGATAAGTCCTGGGCACTGACAGCGAAGATCAGCTCTCTTGAAGCTGACTTGAAGGATGTTGGAAAAAAGATCCATCTTCTAAAAGGAAGCTCATCGTGATCTACCAACAAGGCCTGGTACGATTGGGACTGGTCAATGAAGTTTTTCCAACTTCAAAAGCAGCTGCAAGATATTGAGGACTGGCATAATAGCTATCCAGTGACTTGGGCAGAGAAGATGTTCAGGCTTGAAGGTGAGCTCAAGATTTCCAGAGATGAGGCAGCTCGTCTTTGAAAGTGACTGCATAATAATTGAGGAGCTAGTGTGATTGGTGAGTCGAAGGAGATTGCCTCCTTGAAGAGGACCATTGGTGAGCTTTCATAGGTGGTTAGGGTAGAGCAGGCTGAGGTTCAATGGTTGAAGCTTCAGCTCACCTTTGGGCTATCGAGGATGCGAAGGCTGAGTCTGATGTTTTAAGGAGACAGCGGCAAGAGATCGAGGGTAAGTTTTAGCTTGCCAATAGAATGTATGTAGATGGTCTCTTCCAGAAGAAGGAACTTGAGGAGAAGACCCTTAGGCTAAAGCAGGCCTTGGTGATGGCCGGAGCCGATAGCCCAAAGTTCGAAGAATCTGGTTTGCCTTAGAGCTTCGGCCTCTTCCCCCTCTTTTTCTTTCTTTCAGTGTAATCGGCCTTGTCGGCCTATGCTTTGCTTGTAACAAACTCATTTTTGTAATGAAATAATATATTTTTTGCTATTTTCATTTTGCATGATCCTAAGGCCTATTTGTGGCCTTACCTTCTTTACCTCATTTTTCTCTTTATCATTTTTTTATGAAATGCTTATTGTGGATGCTGAGATCATTGTGGATGTCGGGCTTGTTATGGACGTCGAATTAGGATCTCTCTTGCAATCCAGGATAAGATTCTGCCTTTCGTATTTGATGTAGTTAGGTCGTCATGGGAAAATATGTGTAAGGATTCTCCACCAAGCTTCTTCCTTTTCCACATCCTTGGTCTATGAGGTTTCGACTTTTGCTCATATTAGGATGAGACTTTTCTTTTGTTCTTAACATGGATTACGGGGGTGCGTTAGGATCGTCGATAGGATCTCTCCCTCCATCCTACCTTATATCGACGAGATCGTCGACTTTGCTCATGTTAGGATAAGGTTCTCCTCCTATTTTTAATATGGCTTGTGGGGGCGCATTTAGGCCATTAATAGGGCCTCTCCCCCCATCCCATCTTAAATGGATGAAGTCTTCGACTTTGCTCACATTAGGATGAGGTTCTCCTCCTATTCCTAATGGGCTGTAGGGGCACATTAGGGCCATTGTCAGGCCCTCTCCCCTCATCTCATCTAAAATGAACGAGGCCTTCGACTTTGCTCACGTTAGGATAAGGTTCTCCTACTATTTCTAACAAGCTGTAGGGACACATTAGGGCCATTGTCGGAGCCTCTCCCCTCCTCTCATCTAAAATAAATGAGGTCTTCGACTTTGCTCACGTTAGGATGAGGTTCTCCTCCTATTTCTAACAGACTGTAGGGGCATATTAGGGTCGTTGTCAGGGTCTCTCCCCTCATCTCATCTAAAATGAATGAGGCCTTTGACTTTTCTCATGTTAGGATGAGGTTCTCCTCCTATTTCTTGTTAGATATGTGT
This sequence comes from Cocos nucifera, assembly GCA_006176705.1. Taxonomy (NCBI): domain Eukaryota; kingdom Viridiplantae; phylum Streptophyta; class Magnoliopsida; order Arecales; family Arecaceae; genus Cocos; species Cocos nucifera. Next base: position 336,789 of record QRFJ01000613.1, read on the forward strand.
GCCCTAGAAGCTAGAATTGGCTGACACTTGTTATACACTTCTAAGGGCAAAATTATAATTTTGACTATAAATAATAAAATAGATTATTTTTTATTATAATGTGTATTTAGTGTCTGTGATACATCCCTTGAGTTAATGGCAATGATAATTCTTATTTTCAAGAGTTGAAAATTTAAGACATGAATTTTCATTATTAACTTATAAAATGCTTCCGACCGTAGGATCGTCATGAGGATGGTGATTGATCTGGGTGGTTGGTGTACAAATGCTTCTTTATAGTGGATGAGTCTTGAGTCTATGGTGTAGAGACACTGGAGCGAGAGTGTAGGTACTCGTTAGAGAATGAGGGCACTGAGCGTGACCACCTCGAGCAGTCATAAGGAAGTCTACCATCTCGTCGTTGACTGGCTCGAAGCTGCAGTGGTGTATCAGGTTCTTTGATCTGAGGTGCATCAATAGTTCACCTTGAGAGTGTTATAGTTTTACAATACCATGACTCGGTCTCCTAGCCATTTGAAATCCTGAGGTGTATGTTGGCTATAGCATGTTCATTGTAGGAATTGGATTGCACCAAAAGGAAATCTATCTACCTTGATAGATGAGGAGCAGCCCTATAATGATCATGAGAATCAAGTCCATAAGCCCATGGCCATGGTAGAGTGAAATGATAGAAAGAGTTTCTAATAAGGGTTTTACATCGGACTTGAATCAAATGATTAATTCATTGATGGAAATTAGGGTTTGACGAGTTCACCTTAACCCTAAACCGATAGGGGCTCAAGATAGAAGAACTTAATCACACATGTAACTATACCAAGAGGTTTGTATTCAGTTCTAATGGATTGCCACCATATACTGCTAGGTGTCACTGGTGGATTTTGGGAGCAATTAGAATGATTTGGATGAATGATCATTCCAGTTGTTTGAATTAGAAAAGTTTTGATCCATTGGAATGTGTTTCGATGATGTCGATGATAGAGATCGCGACGTATCTCATTATCATATAGAATTTAAGCTAACTAGATCACACAAATAAGGGTTTGGATCTAGATATCATCAATTGGACTAATCCAGTTCAATTGATTTGAATTAGATTCAATTAGGTTTAAGAAAATCATGCTAGCACATGATTGAGCCTAAAGTTCTCCTTCAACAATCATTAAATGTTATCTCGACTAGGCCAAATGTATTTGGGCTCACTCAGGTATCTTTACTTGGTCTGACTAGAGCTTGTCTAGGTTGGAAAAGGATTGTCTTAATTTATGAGATAAATTTGAGACAACACCTACCAGTTTTCATCACCTGCTAATTCTTGTCTTTTGACTTTGGTCAAACATTGACCTTTGATACTTAGACATCTGCCCATGTGTCATGCATCCATTGGAGAGCAGATAGGGGTTTGTCCCCCTGCTAGAAAGAGGAAAGGAGGGGGTGCATGCCTAGGAAGCCATGCGCCCAAGGATAATGATGCCTGAAGTCCCATATAGATGGGACTCCAGGTTGTTTCTTGGCATCAAACTAGGTGGCACCAAAGACTCTACTTTGACTAATCTTTGCACCACCTAAAGATGTTGGAGAGGGGCTCTTATCTGATTGGATCAAGTGATGTCATTCCATCAATCAGATTTAGATCTGATTGCATGAAGAGATGTGATTGGTTAGAATGACATGGCACTGCATGGCGCAGCAGCGTCTATATAAACCCTGTCTGCGCCTAGGTTTAGAGAGTTTCTCCCATTGCCCATGACACATAGCCATCTCCCTCTATCCTCCATGTCTACCTCAAATTCTCTCTCTCCTCTCCATGCCCAAGGGGCTTTGGGCATCAGTTTGGTGCGATCCAGGCAAGAAAAAGGCAACAAGAAAGGAAGAAGGCAGCACTATTGTAAAAGATGACATCGGATCTTCAAAAGTTATTTTGAAGACCTTCAAGATCAGATCCAGATCTGATCTTTGGAGAAAAGATTGAGAAGAAGGAGATATCCAAATCTTATTTGAGTGGATACCGATAGAGGCCAGGTGATTGCGTAGCTACATTCAGAACCTCAGGCAATCAGCAGAATCATCATAAGATAATAAGATTACCCAAGAATAAGGTATAAATTAAATCTAATTTAATTTAATTTAATTTATTAGATTCATCAAATTAAATTTGAAAAGTATCATATCAGATTTAGATCTAGGAGAAAAATTTTTGAAATATTTCTCTTGGTCAAATCAGTATTGAACGAACCTGAGCCGAAAAAATAGATTTTTCCCTTCAACTGGTATTAGAGCCAGGTTCCTATAAATAATGTAGATCTAATTTTAATTTAATTTTGATATAATAATTAGGTGATTTTAAATGTCACATGAGATGTGATTAGATCTAAAATAAAAATAAAAAAAAATAATTTAGATCTAAGTTCTACAAGATGCATGACTAGTTGTAGAATAGAATAGTTCTATCTATAGTCTTGCATGATCATAATTTAATTTGATTAAGTTATAATTTTTAGATCCATTTATTTATTATTTTTTGATGTTATAAATACTATAATAAGATCTAAAAAATAGAAAATAAAGTTATTTAATTTTTGTTCATATGAGATATGATGAATGCATGTTTAAACTAGTTGTAGAATTATTCTGCATGATTGTCTAGAATAGAATTTATTTTGATGTGATCAATTTAAATTTATTTTTTTAGATAATTATGAGATAATTTAGATCTAAAAATATGCATGATATGATACATGAGATGTATGCAAAACATGTTTATAGTTAGATCAATTTTATATATAAGATATATGATATACATCTAACTAGTTTTATAGTTTTTTATATTTCTTATTAAGGCGTTCTCCTTGGCCGTCCGGTCATAAGAATAAAGTAGGGTTTAAATGCCCTCTCCTTCTATTCAATGGGATGTTCTTATGATGTGTAGGGGTGCTGCGTATTCATCCTTAATCAGAAACCCAAAAACTTATTTTCTACAAAATCCTAGATCCTGAAATCCTAAGATTTTATTTATATATTTTATTTATGAACCTTAAACTTAATTAAGAATTAAGATTATGAAATATTTTAAGTCTAAAAATTAAGAATTTTTAGATTTAAGACATATTCATAAAATTGGATTCAAACTTGGGTAGCTCAATTAGGTCTAAGCGGTTGATCAAATTAAATTAAGAGTTGGTTAGATGGGATCAAGAGTGCTTAAATTGACTAGCCTAATAGGATTAAGTCTGGGTCAAGATCGAATCACATGAGTGATCGATCAAGTTAAGACCTAATTAGGCTCAGTGGTTAGAGTCTAGATTGTAGGCTAATCTGATTGGTTCTGACTCAATAATTTGGTGTCTAAGGTAACTTTGGCAGATATGATCGATTGATTTTTAATTAGGAGCTACTCGACTCGAATGCATTCTTGTCGAGTTAATGGCATATCCCTTCCACCGGTCTCACTTACCTGGCCATATTTGTTGGCTCAGTTCCTGATCTGAGGTGGCCAATAATCTGAGCTAACCCATGCCACTAGGTTAGTCATAATTGTTATGACTATATCAAGTCTAGTTTAATGAGACCTAAATCAAATCTTCCTAAGAAAAGATTAAGTCTAAGGTCTTCCACCATTGTAGATGTGTAGGCCCTTTCCGGGGTTGATTGTTCTCGGCTGGTTACAGTGGTTCAGTTGCATCGAAAAGATGCAACCATGTCTATTAGGCATTGGATGCTATGGGCTGGAGGATGGATTGGGCTCAATATTCTGGATACAGTGAGAGACTCAATTAGAAATCCAATCTATGCAAATGGTGGGTCTAACTTAACTAAGAAGTGGATCAATATTCTGGGCATGGTGAGATTCATGAATTAGAGACCAAGTTTGGGTGCACCATGATTAGAGAATCATTGAACAAGAGTTGTTCACTCATTGGTTAACCCATCATCAATAACTGTTAGGTGAGGTGATGAGTCAGTTGGTGGGATCGCACCACCCACTAAAAATCATTAATCGTGGAGGTTTTTGCATCTCTATAGAGGAAAGTGTAGGGATCCTGAAAAAATAGTGGGAAGCTAATTTGTTTAAAAATAAAATTTCTAAACAAATTGATCAAGTCTTAATTATAATATCTAACTAGAAACTTTGACTCTCTATAGAAAAATGTCTGCTTCCAACCCACTAGCACGTATCCTGGACACCCATAGACTGACCGACTCAATTATAAGAATTGGCTCCAGGAACTTACAAAATTCATTTTGGGATTCTGAGAAGTTAACTCATGTTATTGGATCAAGGACTCCTCCCACCTTACCAGCTCATCCATCTGCTGAATAGAGAGCATCTCTTGACAAGTGGATTGACGAAGATAATAAGGCCAGATATTACATGTTGGGCTCAATGTCTGATGAGCTTCCAGCGCCAACATTGAAGATATCAGGACTGCTCGCATCAAATGTTGGCTCACCTACAAGGAGATGTTTGGTGAACAGAGTCGCGCAGCCAAAGTATCAAGTTCACTAAACGACTTTTTAAGGCTAAAGATGCGTGATGGGACAAGTCAATTCCAAGATCATTGTCTGATGCAATGATCAAGGACATTTGGAAGAGCTTGAGAAGCTCGGTGTGAAGTTGGACCTTGGATCTGCAGAATGATATTATTTCTGCAATCCTTGACTGATGCATATGGGCAATTCATCATGAATTACCACATGCATAAACTTCAAAATTCTCTGGCCGAGCTTATGAATATGCTGGTTACCGCTGAGCTTTCTATGAAAGGATTCTAAAGGCTCAAGTTCTTGCTATGGAATGGACTTCTTCCAAAAGAAAGTCTTTATAAAAAGAAAAAGAAGTCTGTGAAAAAGCAAAAGGATGGAAGGATCAAAGAAGAAGAAGGCAGAAGCTGAAGAAGAAGATCGCTAACAAAGGAAAGTGTTTTCCATTGCAACAGCGACGGCCATTGGAAGCGGAACTGCCCTACTTACCTGGCCACCCTAAAGAACAAGAAGGAAGGTCCTTCTGGAGGTATGCTCATTATTGAGTCTAACCTTACGGATTTCTTCTGCATCCAGTTGGGTGCTTGACTCTGGTTCTAGTGCTCATTCTGTGCACTTCCTATGCAGGGTCTTGAGGATAGCAGGAGGCTGAGGGATGGAGACATGATCCTACGCATCGGTAATGGAGCAAGAGTTGCTGCAGTAGCCGTGGGAACATACCCTCTTCGATTACCATCTGGTTTAGACTTAGTTTTAAAAGACTGTTATTATGTGCCTGCAGCTAGCAGGAATTTGATTTCTGTTTCATGCTTAGCACAAGAAGGCTATGTGATCACCTTTTCTTTAAGGACCATTGTAACATTCTTTATGAAAGAAATAAAATTGCAAATGGTTTCCTTATTAATGGTCTTTATCAGTTACATATTGATGTACCTATTTTTAACTATCGAGCAAAACGTGAATGCCAAACGACCTAGGGATAGTCCAAATGATAGATATCTATGGCACCTGAGATTAGGTCATATAGCAGAAGATAGGATTAACAAATTGGAGAAAAATGGGCTATTGAGTCCATTGACTTTTGAGTCATATCCAACTTGTGAATCTTGTCTTCAAGGCAAAATGACTAAACTCCCTTTTGTTGGACATGGGGAAAGGGCCACAGATCTCCTTGCCCTAGTACATACTGATGTGTGCGGCCCATTTGATGTGCCGGCTAGAGGCAATTTTGTCTACTTCATTATCTTTACCGATGATTCTATCTAGGTATGGGTATGTGTATCTTATGAGACACAAGTCTGAAGCTTTTGAAAAGTTCAAAGAATTCAGACATGAAGTAGAAAAACAAACTGGAAAACCCATTAAGGTTCTTCGATCAGATCGAGGAGGTGAATACCTTAGCCGGGAAATTCCTAGACTATCTTAAGGAAAATGGCATAGTCTCTCAATGGACTCCACCAGGAACACCTCAACTCAACGGGGTTTCAGAATGGAGAAATCGGACCTCTATTAGATATGGTTCGATCCATGATGAGCTTCACAGACCTTCCTGATTTTCTTTGGGGACATTCATTGTTAACTTCAATCTATTTACTGAATAGGGTTCCCTCTAAAACCGTTCCTACCACACCGTATGAGATATGGCATGGTAAGAAACCAAGTCTGAGTCATCTCAGAATTTGGGGTTGTCCGGCTCATGTCAAAAGACAACAAGCGGACAAGTTAGAAGTTTAGGTCCTTTAGAGCTCGATTCATAGGATATCCTAAAGAGTCATTAGGATACTATTTCTACATTCCAGAAGACCACAATGTGATTGTGAGTCGACATGCCATCTTTCTTGAAAAATAGTTTATTCAAGATAGTGGCATTGGAAAGCAGATTAAGCTTGATGAGAAAGTCTCACAAGCAGAACGAGCTAAGGACCAAGTGGAACCAAATCAGGTTGAGCCAATAAGAACACTACCTCCTCCACCTCGTAGATCGGAAAGAGTTTCCCATCCCCCTGAAAGATACTTAGGTATTATTTCAGAGGATGTAGAGGAAATGTTCCTCGTAGGTAATGGTGCTCATGGTGATGATCCCAAAACCTACAACGAGGCGATATCAGATATCGACTCCGAGAAATGGCTTAGAGGCAATGAAGTCAGAAATTGACTCGATGCACTCAAACCAAGTCTGGACCTTGGTAGATCCACCAGAAGGTATAGTACCTATTGGGTGTAAATGGATCTTCAAGAGAAAGATTGGTGCAGATGGGAATGTGGAGACATTCAAGGCTAGACTAGTGGCAAAAGGTTATAGTCAACGCGAAGGCATTGACTATCAGGATACCTTTTCCCCAGTAGCTATGCTAAAATCCATCCGCACATTGCTTGCTGTTGCAGCCTATTTCGATTATGAAATATGGCAAATGGACGTGAAAACGGCATTCCTTAAATGGATATCTTGAGGAAGATATCTATATGGAACAGCCGCTAGGTTTCACATCCAGTGATACTGATCACAAGGTTTGCAAGCTGCAAAGGTCCATATATGGACTTAAGCAAGCATCTCGGAGCTGGAACACTCGTTTCAATGATGTGATCAAAAAGTTTGGTTTCATCAAAAATGAAGAGGAACCATGTGTTTTCAAAAAAGGTCAGTGGGAGCGCTGTTGTCTTCCTCGTATTGTACGTGGATGACATCCTCCTTATTGGGAATGATATTCCCATGTTGACATCAGTCAAGATGTGGTTGTCCAAGGAATTCTCCATGAAAGACCTAGGTGAAGCATCCTTTATTCTAGGAATTAAGGTCTATAGGGATAGACCGAATAGGATGCTAGGACTTTCACAGAAGATGTACATAGAGGAAAGTACTAAAGAGGTTTAGTATGGAAAACTCTAAGAGGGGATTAATACCCTTCAGACATGGTATTCATCTTTCCAAGAAGATGTGCCCTAGCACACCTGAGGAAATAGAATGCATGAGCAAGATCCCTTATGCTTCTGCAATAGGGAGCCTCATGTATGCCATGCTATGTACACGACCTGATATAGCCCATGCTGTGAGTGTCACAAGCAGATATCAGTCGAATCCAGGATGAAGAACACTGGACTTCTGTGAAATGTATCCTTAAGTACTTAAGAAGAACTAAAGATATGATGTTGGTCTTTGGTAATGGAGAACTCCAAGTCCAGGGATACACAGACTCGGATTTCATGTCCGATATAGATGATCGAAAGTCGACATCTGGAAAGTCTGTTTGTGTGCAATGGTGGTGCTGTCAGTTGGAAGAGTTTCAAGCAGACAGTGATAGCAGATTCCACCATGAAAGCATAGTACATTGCTACGTCAGAAGCCGCAAAGGAGGCATTCTGGCATAAGAAGTTTGCTGTAGAGATCGAAGTGATGCCATCAGATGCCATTCCACCATACTGCGACAATAATGGCACCATACCCCTTGCTAAGGAGTCGAGGTCTCACCAAAAATCCAAGCACATCGAGCGGTGATACCACCTCATCCGTGATTACCTCGAGAAAGGTTACGTCGAGGTCAAGAGAGTCGACTCTGTAGATAATGTGGCAACTCTCACAAAAAGCCATTTGGGCCAGTAGTAAGATTGAGACCCACCTTGTTAGAAGATGGCAGCTTAATTATTTATCAGTCAATTGGCTAAGGTCAAGTGAAAGTTTGTTAGATATGTATGCCCTAGAAGCCAGAATTGGCTGACATTTATTATACACTTCTAAGGACAAAATTATAATTTTAACTATAAATAATAAAATAAATTATTTTCTATTATATGTATTAGTGTCTGTGATACATCTTCTTGAGGTTTAATGGTAATGATAATTCTTATTTTCAAGAGATTAAAAATTTAAGACAATGAATTTTTTATTAACTCACTAAAATCACCGACCGTAGGATCATAGAGGATGGTGATTGATCTGAAGTTGGTTTGTACAATCACTTCTTTATAGTAGATGAGTCTTGAGTCTATGGTGTAGAGATATCCGAGAGAGTAATAGGTACTCGTAGAGAACGAGGCACTGAGCGTACCACCTCGGCAGTCAATTAAGAGTCTACCTTCTCATCGATGATTGGCTATCGAAGGCGTAAGTGGTGTTGTTTGTTCGTTTAAACCTTTAAGGTGCATTAGAGTCAATCGATTGAGAGAGTGTTATTAGTTCTGACTACATCATGACTCGATCTCCTTAGCCATCCAAATGCCTAAGCGTTATGTAGCTATAGGCATGTTTATTAGTAGGACATTGATTGCACCAAGAGGGGAACTCTATCTATCTCAGTAGATGAGGAGCAGCCCTATGATGATCATGAGAATCAAGTCCAGAAGCCCATGGCCATGGCAGAGTGAAATAATAGAAAGAGTTTCTATTTAGATTTTCACATTGGACTCGAATCGAATGATTACATCATATGACAGAGACTAGGGTTTGACGAGTTCACCTTAACCCTAATCTGATCGGGGCTCAAGATAGAAGAACTTAATCACACAGGTAGCTGCACCAAGAGGTTCGCATTCAGCTCTGATGGGTTGCCACCATATACTGCTAGGTGTCACTGGTGGATTTTGGGAGCAATTAGAATGATTTAGATGATCGATCATTCTAGCTGTTCGAATCAGAAGAGTTCTGATCCATCGAAAGGAGTTTCGATGATGTCGATGATAGAGATCATGACATATCCCATTACCATACAGAACTGAACCTAACTGGGTCACACAAACAAGGGTTTGAATCTGGTGATCATCAATTGAACTGATCTAGTTCAATTGATCTGAATGAGATTCAATTAGGTTCAAGGAAATCGTGCTAGCACTCGATTGAACCTAACGTTCTTCTTTTACTATCATAAATAAGTTGTCCTGACTGAGCCAAAGGAGTTTGTGCTCAATCAGAGGCCTTCATATGGTCTGACTGGAGGTTGTCCAAGTCAGAAATAGGTTGTCTTATTTTGTAAGACATTACCTGCCATTTTTGGTCACCTGCCATTTCTTGTTCTTTGACTTTGGTCAAAAGTCTACCTTTGACTGGTCAAACGTTGACCATTGACCCTTTGACTTTTGACCACATGTCATGCACCTATTGGAGAGCTGGTGGGGGCCTGTCCCCCTGCCAGAACCTGGCAAGGAGAAGGGCGCACGCCAAGGGTGGCGTGAGCCCAAGTTAGGAGGCGCCTAGGAGTCCTTGTTGGACAAGGACTCCATCTCCCTTTTGGATTCCAATTAGAGTTCTACTAAGAATCCAAGTTTGACTGGTCTTAGGCACCCTCTAAGGAGGAATCCAGGGGTCTCTATTCCCAACCAATCAGATTTAGATCTGATTTCACAAAGGGTTGTGATTGGTTGAGAGGAAGAGGAGTTGGATCACAAGCTTAGTCTATAAATAAGACCCTGCGCCCAACCCTAGATTAAAAGTGAATGCAATTAGATTCCCATGCCCCAAGGCTGCCTCTCCCCTCCTTCCTCCATGCCATAGTCTCTTCTCCCCTTGCTCTCCACGTCCAAAAGGTGTTTTGGACTTAGGTTGGTGCGATTCAGATCAAAGGAAAGGCGATCAAAAGCAAGAAGGCTGCGCTGCTGCAAAAGGACGACTGCAGATCTTCAAAAGAGTTTTGAAGATCCTCCAGATCAGATCCAGATCTGATTTTTGGAGGTGTGATAGAGAAGAAGAGGATCTCCAGATCCAACCCGAGTGGATACCGGTAGAGGCCAGGCGCTTGCGTGGCTAAGATCCAGAACCTTCCGCTGCAATCAGGATCATCTACAGGGTAATAGGATTACCCAAATCAGGTAAATTAAATTTGATTTAATTTATCTTTTTTATTTTATTTATTAAAATAATAAGAATCAGATCTGAAACATATCAAGATCTGATTAGATCATCTCTTGAAGCTAGAGGCAATTTTGTCTACTTCATTACCTTTACCGATGATCTGTCTAGGTATGGGTATGTGTATCTTATGAGACACAAGTCTGAAGCTTTTGAAAAGTTCAAAGAATTCAGACATGAAGTAGAAAAACAAACTGGAAAACCCATTAAGGTTCTTCGATCAGATCGAGGAGGTGAATACCTTAGCCGGAATTCCTAGACTATCTAAAGAAAAATGGCATAGTCTCTCAATGGACTCCACCAGGAACACCTCAACTCAACGGGGTTTCAGAATGGAGAAATCGGACTCTATTGGATATGGTTCGATCCATGATGAGCTTCACAGACCTCCCTGATTTTCTTTGGGGACACTCATTGTTAACTTCAATTTATCTACTGAATAGGGTTCCCTCTAAAACCGTTCCTACCACACCGTATGAGATATGGCACGGTAAGAAACCAAGTCTGAGTCATCTCAGAATTTGGGGTTGTCCGGCTCATGTCAAAAGACAACAAGCGGACAAGTTAGAGTTTAGGTCCTTTAGAGCTCGATTCATAGGATATCCTAAAGAGTCATTAGGATACTATTTCTACATTCCAGAAGACCACAATGTGATTGTGAGTCGACATGCCATCTTTCTTGAAAAATAGTTTATTCAAGATAGCGGCATTGGAAAATAGATCAAGCTTGATGAGAAAGTCTCACAAGTGGAACGAGCTAAGGACCAATTGGAACCAAATCAGGTTGAGCCAATAAGAACACTACCTCCTCCACCTCGTAGATCGGAAAGAGTTTTCCATCCCCCTGAAAGATACTTAGGTATTATTTCAGAGGAAGTAGAGGAAAATGTTCCTCGTAGGTAATGGTGCTCATGGTGATGATCCCAAAACCTACAACGAGGCGATATCAGATATCGACTCCGAGAAATGGCTAGAGGCAATGCAGTCAGAAATTGACTCGATGCACTCAAACCAAGTCTGGACCTTGGTAGATCCACCAGAAGGTATAGTACCTATTGGGTGTAAATGGATCTTCAAGAGAAAGATTGGTGCAGATGGGAATGTGGAGACATTCAAGGCTAGACTAGTGGCAAAAGGTTATAGTCAACGCGAAGGCATTGACTATCAGGATACCTTTTCCCCAGTGGCTATGCTAAAATCCATCCGCACATTGCTTGCCGTTGCAGCCTATTTCGATTATGAAATATGGCAAATGGACGTGAAAACGGCATTCCTAAATGGATATCTTGAGGAAGATATCTATATGGAACAGCCGCTAGGTTTCACATCCAGTGATACTGATCACAAGGTTTGCAAGCTGCAAAGGTCCATATATGGACTTAAGCAAGCATCTCGGAGCTGGAACACTCATTTCAATGATGTGATCAAAAAGTTTGGTTTCATCAAAAATGAAGAGGAACCATGTGTTTTCAAAAAGGTCAGTGGGAGCGCTGTTGTCTTCCTCGTATTGTACGTGGATGACATCCTCCTTATTGGGAATGATATTCCCATGTTGACGACAGTCAAAATGTGGTTGTCCAAGGAATTCTCCATGAAAGACCTAGGTGAAGCATCCTTTATTCTAGGAATTAAGGTCTATAGGGATAGACCGAATAGGATGCTAGGACTTTCACAGAAGATGTACATAGAGGAAGTACTAAAGAGGTTTAGTATGGAAAACTCTAAGAGGGGATTAATACCCTTCAGACATGGTATTCATCTTTCCAAGAAGATGTGCCCTAGCACACCTGAGGAAATAGAACGCATGAGCAAGATCCCTTATGCTTCTGCAATAGGGAGCCTCATGTATGCCATGCTATGTACACGACCTGATATAGCCCATGCTGTGAGTGTCACAAGCAGATATCAGTCAAATCCAGGTGAAGAACACTGGACTTCTGTGAAATGTATCCTTAAGTACTTGAGAAGAACTAAGGATATGATGTTGGTCTTTGGTAATGGAGAACTCCAAGTCCAGGGATACACAGACTCCACCTAACAACTGCCCTTTCATATATTGTTAGATATATGTGCCCTAGAAGCCAGAATTGGCTGACACTTGTAATACACTTCTAGGGGCAAAATTATAATTTTGACTAAAATCAATAAAATGGGTTATTTTCTATCACATATGTTTATTTAGTGTCTGTGATACATCCTTTGAGTTAATGGTAATGATAATTCATATTTTCAAGAGTTGAAAATTTAAGACATGAATAATCATTATTAACTCATAAATTGCTCCCGACCATAGGATCATCACGAGGATGGTGATTGATCCGGAAGGTTGGTGTACAATCGCTTCTCTTTAGTAGATGAGTCTTGAGTCTACGGTGTGGAGACACCGGAGCGAGAGTACAGGTACTCGTTAGAGAACGAGGGCACTGAGCGTGACCACCTCGAGTAGTCATTAGGGAGTCTACCTTCTCGTCAATGACTGACTCGATGCTGCAGTAGTGTGTCTGGTTCTTTGACCTGAGGTGCATCGGCAGTTCACCTTGAGGGTGTTATAGTTTGACTACACCATTACTCGGTCTCCTAGCCATATGGAACCCTGAGGTGTATGTTGGCTATAGCATGTTCATTGTAGGAACTGGATGGCATCAAGATGGAATCTATCTACCTCGGTGGTAGAGGAGCAGCCCTATGATAATCATGAGAATCAAGTCCAGAAGCCCATGGCCATGGCAGAGTGAAATAATAGAAAGAGTTTCTATTTAGATTTTCACATTGGACTCGAATCGAATGATTACATCATATGACAGAGACTAGGGTTTGACGAGTTTCACCTTAACCCTAATCTGATCGGGGCTCAAGATAGAAGAACTTGAATCACACAGGTAGCTGCACCAAGAGGTTCGCATTCAGCTCTGATGGGTTGCCACCATATACTGCTAGGTGTCACTGGTGGATTTTGGGAGCAATTAGAATGATTTAGATGATCGATCATTCTAGCTGTTCGAATCAGAAGAGTTCTGATCCATCGAAAGGAGTTTCGATGATGTCGATGATAGAGATCATGACATATCCCATTACCATACAGAACTGAACCTAACTGGGTCACACAAACAAGGGTTTGAATCTGGTGATCATCAATTGAACTGATCTAGTTCAATTGATCTGAATGAGATTCAATTAGGTTCAAGGAAATCGTGCTAGCACTCGATTGAACCTAACGTTCTTCTTTTACTATCATAAATAAGTTGTCCTGTCTGAGCCAAAGGAGTTTGTGCTCAATCAGAGGCCTTCATATGGTCTGACTGGAGGTTGTCCAAGTCAGAAAAGGTTGTCTTATTTTGTAAGACATTACCTGCCATTTTTGGTCACCTGCCATTTCTTGTTCTTTGACTTTGGTCAAAAGTCTACCTTTGACTGGTCAAACGTTGACCATTGACACTTTGACTTTTGACCACATGTCATGCACCTATTGGAGAGCTGGTGGGGGCCTGTCCCCCTGCCAGAACCTGGCAAGGAGGAGGGCGCACGCCACCCTAGGCGTGTGCCCAAGTTGGAGGCGCCTAGGAGTCCTTGTTGGACAAGGACTCCATCTCCTTTTTGGATTCCAATTAGAGTTCTTCTAAGAACCAACTTTGACTGGTCTTAGGCACCCTCTAAGGAGGAATCCAGGGGACTCTATTCCCACCAATCAGATTTAGATCTGATTTCACAAAGGGTTGTGATTGGTTGGGAAGAAGAGGAGTTGGATCACAGTTAGTCTATAAATAAGACCCTGTACCCAACTCAAAGAGATTGAGAAGAGTTTCCATACGCCCCAAGGCTGCCTCTCCCCTCCTTCCTCCATGCCAAACCTTCTTCTCCCTCTGCTCTCCACGTCCAAAAGGAGTTTTGGATTTTTGGTTGGTGCGATTCCAGATCAAAGAAAGGCGATCAAAAGCAAGAAGGCTGCGCTGCTGCAAAGGACGACTGCTGATCTTCAAAAGGAGTTTTGAAGATCCTCCAGATCAGATCCAGATCTAATTTTTGGAGATGTGATAGAGAAGAAGAGGATCTCCTAGATCCAAGCCTGAGTGGATACCGGTAGAGGCCAGGCGCTTGCGTGGCTAGATCCAGAACCTTCCGCTGCATACAGGATCATCAACAGGGTAATAGGATTACCCAAATCAGGTAAATTAAATTTGATTTAATTTATTCTTATTTTATTTTATTTATTAAAATAATAAGAATTAGATCTAAAATATTCTAGATCTGATATAGATCAAAGAAAAAATTTTTGAAATATATCTCTTGATCTGATCAGATCTGAACGAACCTGGACCGGGAAATCAGGATTTTCCTTCAACTGGTATCAGAGCCATGGTTCTAAAAATATTTAGATCTAATTTTAAATTTATTTTAATTAAAAAATAATTGATTTTAGATGTCACATGAGATGTGATCAGATCTGAAATCAGAAAAAATTAAAATTAAATGATTTGGATCTAAGATTAGAAGATATGCATGACTAGTTCTAGAATAGAATAGTTCTATAGAATAGTCTTGCATGTTTTTGATTTAATCTGATTAAATCATATTTTAGATCCTTTTATTTACTATTTTTTGATATTATAAGTGTTATAATAACATCTAAAAAATAGCAAATAAAAATTATTTAATTTTAAACATCATATGAGATATGATTGATGCATGTCTAGACTAGTTGTAGAATAGTTCTACATAATTGTCTAGATTAGAATTTATTTTGATTAGATCAATTTAAATCTAATTTTTTAGATTATTATGAGATAATTTAGATCTGAAAATATGCATGATTCGATACATGAGATGTATGCAAAATATGCCATGATTAGATCTACTTTGTATATGAGATATATGATATAGATCTGATACTGTTTTGTAGTATTGAATGTTCCTGATTAAGGCGTTCCTCTTGGCCGTCCGGTCATAAGAACGAAGAAGGGTTTAAAGGCCCTCTCTTCCCATTCGATGGGGTGTTCTTATGATGTGTAGGGGTGCTGCGTGTTCGTCCTTAATCAGAAACCCAAAACTTACTTTCTGCAAAACCCTAGATCCTGAAACCCTAGGATTTATTGTGCATATTTTGTTTATGAACCCTACTTAATTAAGAATTAAGTTTATGGAATATTAATTAGGTCTAAAATTGAGAATTTCAGATCTAAGACATATTCATAATACTGGGTTCGGGCTTGGGTAGCTCAATTAGGTCTAAGCGGTTGATCAAACCGAATCAAGAGTTGGTTAGATGGGATCAACAATGCTTAAATTGACCAGCCTAATAGGATTAAGTCTGGGTCAAGATCGAGTCACGATCAAGCAAGACCTAATTAGGCTCAGAGGTTAGAGTCTGGATTGTAGGCTAACCCAATTGGTTCTGGACTCAACAATTTGGTGTCTAAGGTAAGTTTGGCACATACGACCGACTGGTTTTTAATTGGAAGCTACTCGACCTGAATGCGTTCTTGTACGAGTTAATGGCATATTCCTTCCACCGGTCTCACTTACCTGGCCATATCTGTTGACACAGTTCTGATCTGAGGTGGTCAATAATCCGAGCTAACCCATGCCACTAGGTTAGTCATAATTGTTATGACTAAGCCAAGTCTAGTTTAATGAGACCTGAATCAATTCTCCCTAAGAAAAGATTAAGTCTGAGGTCTTCCACCATTGTAGATGTGCGGGCCCTTCCCGGGGTTGATTGTTCTCGGCTGGATACAGTGGCTCAGTTGCACCGGGAAAGATGCAACCATGTCTATTAGGCATTGGATGCTATGGGCTGGAGGATGAGTTGGGCTCAATATTTCCGGATACGGTGAGAGACTCAATTAGGAACCCAGTCTATGCAAATGGTGGGTCTGACTTAACTAAGGAGTGGATCAATATTTCGGATACGGTGAGATTCATGAATTAGAGACCAAGTTTGGGTGCACCATGATTAGAGAATCATTGAACAAGAGTTGTTCACTCATTGGCTAACCCATCACCAATAACTGTTAGGTGAGGTGATGAGTCAGTTGGTGAGACCGCACCACCCACTAGAAATCATTAATCGTGGAGATTTTTCGCATCTCTACAGAGGGAGTGTAGGGATCCGAGAAAATAGTGGGAGCTAATTTGTTTAAAAATAAAATCCCTAAATAAATTGGTCAAGTCAAAATTACAGTATCTAACTAGAATCTTTGACTCTCTACAGGAAAATGTCTGCGTCCAACCCATTGGCACGTATCCTGGACACACATAGACTGACTGGACCCAATTATAAAGATTGGCTCAGGAACTACAAAATTAGTTTTGGGTTTCGAGAAGTTAACCCATGTTTTGGACCAGGACCCTCCCACCTTACCAGCCCGTCCATCTGTTGAACAGAGAGCGTCTCTGGAAAAATGGATAGACGAAGATAATAAGGCCAGATATTACATGTTGGGCTCGATGTCTGATGAGCTCCAGCGCCAACATGAAGGATATCGGGACTGCTCGCCAAATGTTGGCTCACCTGCAGGAGATGTTTGGTGAACAGAGTCGCGCAGCCAAATATCAAGTCACGAAATGACTTTTTAAGGCTAAGATGCGTGATGGGCAGTCAGTCCAAGATCACTGTCTGACAATGATCAAGGACATGGAAGAGCTTGAGAAGCTCGGTGTGAAGTTGGACTTGGACCTGCAGAACGATATTATTCTGCAATCCTTGACTGATGCATATGGGCAATTCATCATGAATTACCACATGCATAAACTTCAAGAATTCCTTGGCCGAATTAATGAATATGCTGGTTACCGCTGAGCTTTCTATGAAAGGTTCTAAAGGCTCAGTTCTTGCTATGGAACGGACTTCTTCCAAAAGAAAGTCTTATGGAAAGAAAAAGAAGTCTGTGAAAAAGCAAAAGGTGGAAGGATCAAAGAAGAAGAAGGCAGAGCCGAAGAAGAAAGGCCGATGTCAAAGGAAAGTGTTTCCATTGCAACAGCGACGGCCATTGGAAGCGGAACTGCCCTACTTACCTGGCCACCCTGAAGAACAAGAAGGAAGGTCCTTCTGGAGGTATGCTCGTTATTGAGTCTAACCTTACGGTTTCTTCTGCATCCAGTTGGGTGCTTGACTCTGGTTCTAGTGCTCATCTGTGCACTTCTATGCAGGGTCTTGAGGATAGCAGGAGGCTGAGGGATGGAGACATGATCCTACGCATCGGTAATGGAGCAAGAGTTGCTGCAGTAGCCGTGGGAACATACCCTCTTCGATTACCATCTGGTTTAGACTTAGTTTTGAAAGACTGTTATTTTGTGCCTGCAGCTAGCAGGAATTTGATTTCTGTTTCATGCTTAGCACAAGAAGGTTATGTGATCACCTTCTTTAAGGACCATTGTAACATTCTTTATGAAAGAAATAAAATTGCAAATGGTTTCCTTATTAATGGTCTTTATCAGCTACATATTGATGTACCTGTTCTAACTATCGAGCAAAACGTGAATGCCAAACGACCTAGGGATAGTCCAAACGACAGATATCTATGGCACCTGAGATTAGGTCATATAGCAGAAGATAGGATCAACAAATTGGAGAAAAATGGGCTATTGAGTCCATTGACTTTCCGAGTCATATCCAACTTGTGAATCTTGTCTTCAAGGCAAAATGACTAAACTCCCTTTTGTTGGACATGGGGAGAGGGCCACAGATCTCCTTGCCCTAGTACATACTGATGTGTGCGGCCCATTTGATGTGCCGGCTAGAGGCAATTTTGTCTACTTCATTACCTTTACCGATGATCTGTCTAGGTATGGGTATGTGTATCTTATGAGACACAAGTCTGAAGCTTTTGAAAAGTTCAAAGAATTCAGACATGAAGTAGAAAAACAAACTGGAAAAACCCATTAAGGTTCTTCGATCAGATCGAGGAGGTGAATACCTTAGCCGGGAATTCCTAGACTATCTAAAGGAAAATGGCATAGTCTCTCAATGGACTCCACCAGGAACACCTCAACTCAACGGGGTTTCAGAATGGAGAAATCGGACTCTATTGGATATGGTTCGATCCATGATGAGCTTCACAGACCTCCCTGATTTTCTTTGGGGACACTCATTGTTAACTTCAATTCTATCTACTGAATAGGGTTCCCTCTAAAACCGTTCCTACCACACCGTATGAGATATGGCACGGTAAGAAACCAAGTCTGAGTCATCTCAGAATTTGGGGTTGTCCGGCTCATGTCAAAAGACAACAAGCGGACAAGTTAGAGTTTAGGTCCTTTAGAGCTCGATTCATAGGATATCCTAAAGAGTCATTAGGATACTATTTCTACATTCCAGAAGACCACAATGTGATTGTGAGTCGACATGCCATCTTTCTTGAAAAATAGTTTATTCAAGATAGCGGCATTGGAAAATAGATCAAGCTTGATGAGAAAGTCTCACAAGTGGAACGAGCTAAGGACCAATTGGAACCAAATCAGGTTGAGCCAATAAGAACACTACCTCCTCCACCTCGTAGATCGGAAAGAGTTTTCCGTCCCCCTGAAAGATACTTAGGTATTATTTCAGAGGAAGTAGAGAAAATGTTCCTCGTAGGTAATGGTGCTCATGGTGATGATCCCAAAACCTACAACGAGGCGATATCAGATATCGACTCCGAGAAATGGCTAGAGGCAATGCAGTCAGAAATTGACTCGATGCACTCAAACCAAGTCTGGACCTTGGTAGATCCACCAGAAGGTATAGTACCTATTGGGTGTAAATGGATCTTCAAGAGAAAGATTGGTGCAGATGGGAATGTGGAGACATTCAAGGCTAGACTAGTGGCAAAAGGTTATAGTCAACGCGAAGGCATTGACTATCAGGATACCTTTTCCCCAGTGGCTATGCTAAAATCCATCCGCACATTGCTTGCCGTTGCAGCCTATTTCGATTATGAAATATGGCAAATGGACGTGAAAACGGCATTCCTTAAATGGATATCTTGAGGAAGATATCTATATGGAACAGCCGCTAGGTTTCACATCCAGTGATACTGATCACAAGGTTTGCAAGCTGCAAAGGTCCATATATGGACTTAAGCAAGCATCTCGGAGCTGGAACACTCGTTTCAATGATGTGATCAAAAAGTTTGGTTTCATCAAAAATGAAGAGGAACCGTGTGTTTTCAAAAAGGTCAGTGGGAGCGCTGTTGTCTTCCTCGTATTGTACGTGGATGACATCCTCCTTATTGGGAATGATATTCCCATGTTGACGACAGTCAAAATGTGGTTGTCCAAGGAATTCTCCATGAAAGACCTAGGTGAAGCATCCTTTATTCTAGGAATTAAGGTCTATAGGGATAGACCGAATAGGATGCTAGGACTTTCACAGAAGATGTACATAGAGGAAAGTACTAAAGAGGTTTAGTATGGAAAACTCTAAGAGGGGATTAATACCCTTCAGACATGGTATTCATCTTTCCAAGAAGATGTGCCCTAGCACACCTGAGGAAATAGAACGCATGAGCAAGATCCCTTATGCTTCTGCAATAGGGAGCCTCATGTATGCCATGCTATGTACACGACCTGATATAGCCCATGCTGTGAGTGTCACAAGCAGATATCAGTCAAATCCAGGTGAAGAACACTGGACTTCTGTGAAATGTATCCTTAAGTACTTGAGAAGAACTAAGGATATGATGTTGGTCTTTGGTAATGGAGAACTCCAAGTCCAGGGATACACAGACTCGGATTTCATGTCCTGATATAGATGATCGAAAGTCGACATCTGGCAGTCTGTTTGTGTGCAATGGTGGTGCTGTCAGCTGGAAGAGTTCCAAGCAAACGTGATAGCAGATTCCACCATGGAAGCAGAATATATCGCTGCATCAGAGGCTGCGAAGGAAGCATTCTGGTACAAGAAGTTTGCTGCAGAAATTGGAGTAATGCCATCAGATGCCATTCCTCTATACTGCGACAACAATGGCGCCATAGCCCTTGCTAAGGAGCCGAGGTCTCACCAGAAATCCAAGCATATTGAGCGGCGATACCACCTCATCCGCGATTACCTCGAGAAGGGTTACGTCGAGGTCAAGAGAGTCAACTCCACAGATAATGTGGCAGACCCACTTACAAAGCCGTTGGGCCAGCAGAAGATCGAAGCCCACCTTGAGAAGATGGGACTTAGACTTGTAGCCAATTGGCTTTAGGACAAGTGGGAGATTGTTAGATATATGTGCCCTAGAAGCCAGAATTGGCTGACACTTGTAATACACTTCTAGGGGCAAAATTATAATTTTGACTAAAATCAATAAAATGGGTTATTTTCTATCACATATGTGTATTTAGTGTCTGTGATACATCCTTTGAGTTAATGGTAATGATAATTCATATTTTCAAGAGTTGAAAATTTAAGACATGAATAATCATTATTAACTCATAAAATTGCTCCCGACCATAGGATCATCACGAGGATGGTGATTGATCCGGAAGGTTGGTGTACAATCGCTTCTCTTTAGTAGATGAGTCTTGAGTCTACGGTGTGGAGACACCGGAGCGAGAGTACAGGTACTCGTTAGAGAACGAGGGCACTGAGCGTGACCACCTCGAGTAGTCATTAGGGAGTCTACCTTCTCGTCAATGACTGACTCGATGCTGCAGTAGTGTGTCTGGTTCTTTGACCTGAGGTGCATCGGCAGTTCACCTTGAGGGTGTTATAGTTTGACTACACCATTACTCGGTCTCCTAGCCATATGGAACCCTGAGGTGTATGTTGGCTATAGCATGTTCATTGTAGGAACTGGATGGCATCAAGATGGAATCTATCTACCTCGGTGGTAGAGGAGCAGCCCTATGATGATCATGAGAATCAAGTCCAGAAGCCCATGGCCATGGCAGAGTGAAATAATAGAAAGAGTTTCTATTTAGATTTTCACATTGGACTCGAATCGAATGATTACATCATATGACAGAGACTAGGGTTTGACGAGTTTCACCTTAACCCTAATCTGATCGGGGCTCAAGATAGAAGAACTTAATCACACAGGTAGCTGCACCAAGAGGTTCGCATTCAGCTCTGATGGGTTGCCACCATATACTGCTAGGTGTCACTGGTGGATTTTGGGAGCAATTAGAATGATTTAGATGATCGATCATTCTAGCTGTTCGAATCAGAAGAGTTCTGATCCATCGAAAGGAGTTTCGATGATGTCGATGATAGAGATCATGACATATCCCATTACCATACAGAACTGAACCTAACTGGGTCACACAAACAAGGGTTTGAATCTGGTGATCATCAATTGAACTGATCTAGTTCAATTGATCTGAATGAGATTCAATTAGGTTCAAGGAAAATCGTGCTAGCACTCGATTGAACCTAACGTTCTTCTTTTACTATCATAAATAAGTTGTCCTGTCTGAGCCAAAGGAGTTTGTGCTCAATCAGAGGCCTTCATATGGTCTGACTGGAGGTTGTCCAAGTCAGAAAAGGTTGTCTTATTTTGTAAGACATTACCTGCCATTTTTGGTCACCTGCCATTTCTTGTTCTTTGACTTTGGTCAAAAGTCTACCTTTGACTGGTCAAACGTTGACCATTGACACTTTGACTTTTGACCACATGTCATGCACCTATTGGAGAGCTGGTGGGGGCCTGTCCCCCTGCCAGAACCTGGCAAGGAGGAGGGCGCACGCCACCCTAGGCGTGTGCCCAAGTTGGAGGCGCCTAGGAGTCCTTGTTGGACAAGGACTCCATCTCCTTTTTGGATTCCAATTAGAGTTCTTCTAAGAACCAACTTTGACTGGTCTTAGGCACCCTCTAAGGAGGAATCCAGGGGACTCTATTCCCACCAATCAGATTTAGATCTGATTTCACAAAGGGTTGTGATTGGTTGGGAAGAAGAGGAGTTGGATCACAGTTAGTCTATAAATAAGACCCTGCGCCCAACTCAAAGAGATTGAAAGAGTTTCCATACGCCCCAAGGCTGCCTCTCCCTCTCCTTCCTCCATGCCAAACCTTCTTCTCCCTCTCCTCTCCACGTCCAAAAGGAGTTTTGGACTTGGTTGGTGCG
Organism: Cocos nucifera; assembly: GCA_006176705.1. Taxonomy (NCBI): domain Eukaryota; kingdom Viridiplantae; phylum Streptophyta; class Magnoliopsida; order Arecales; family Arecaceae; genus Cocos; species Cocos nucifera. The sequence goes on from QRFJ01000613.1 coordinate 359,131, forward strand.
ATTCCAGATCAAAGAAAGGCGATCAAAAGCAAGAAGGCTGCGCTGCTGCAAAGGACGACTGCTGATCTTCAAAAGGAGTTTTGAAGATCCTCCAGATCAGATCCAGATCTAATTTTTGGAGATGTGATAGAGAAGAAGAGGATCTCCAGATCCAACCCTGAGTGGATACCGGTAGAGGCCAGGCGCTTGCGTGGCTAGATCCAGAACCTTCCGCTGCATACAGGATCATCAACAGGGTAATAGGATTACCCAAATCAGGTAAATTAAATTTGATTTAATTTATCTTATTTTATTTTATTTATTAAAATAATAAGAATCAGATCTGAAATATATCAAGATCTGATATAGATCAAAGAAAAAAATTTTTGAAATATATCTCTTGATCTGATCAGATCTGAACGAACCTGGACCGGAAAATCAGGATTTCCCTTCAAATATCCTTCCACCGTTCAGTGAATTGAGCCAGGATCCTATTCAAACACATGAGTTAACTTCTTGGAATCCAAAATAATTTTAAAGTTTCGAAGCCAATCATTTTAGTTGGGTCCAGTCAGTCTATGGGTGTCCAGGATATGGGCTAGTGGGTTGGACGTAGATATTTTTTTGTAGAAAGTCAAAGTTTCTAGTTAGATTTTATAATTAGATATAATCAATTTATTTAAAAATTTTATTTTTAAATAATTAGGACTCATTATTTACTCAAATTTTGATACTTTCTTGGTATAGATGCAAAAATCTCCACGATTATTTATTTCTAGTGGGTGGTGCAGTCCCACTAACTGACTCATCACCTCACCTAATAGTTATTGGTGATGGGTCAATCGATGAGTGGACAACTCTTATCCAATGGTTCTTTAATCATCATGCACCCTAATCTGATCTCTAATTAATGAATCTCATTGTATTCGAAATATTGATCCACTCCTTAGTTAAGTCAGACCCATCATTTGCATAAATTGGATTACTAATTGGATCCCTTATCGTATCTAAAATATTGAGCTCAATCCATCCTCCAACCCATAGCATCTAATGCCTAATAGACATGGTTGCATCTTTTTGGTGTAACTAAACCACTATATCCAGCCAAGAACAATCAACCTCGGGAAGGGTCCGCACATCTACAATGGTGGAAGATCTTAGACTTAATATTTTCTTAGGAAGATTTAATTTAGGTCTCCTTAAACTTGACTTGACTTTGTTATAATAATTATGACTAACCTAGTGGCATGGGTTGGCTCGAATTGTTAGCCACCTCAAATTAGAACTGGATCAACACAAATGGTCAGGTAAGTGAGACCGATGGAAGGAATATGCCATTAACTCGACAAAAATGCATTCAGGTCGAGTAGCTTCCAATTAAAAACTAGTCGATCATATCTTCTAAACTTACCTTAGATACAAAATTATTAAATCAGAATCAATTAGATTAGCCTATAATCTAGTCTCGAATCGCGGAGCCAAATTAGATCTTGACTTGATCGAGTCACATCTCAATGTGATTCGATCTTGATCCAGACTTAATCTTATTAGGCTAGTCAAATCTAAGCTTTCTCTGATCCCATCTAACTAACTTTTGATTGATTTGATCAACCACTGAACCTAATTAAGCTACCCAAGCCTGAACCTAATTTTATGATATGTCTTAGATCTAAAAATTCATAACTTTTAGATCTAATTAATTTCATAATCTTAATTCTTAATTACTTTTAGGTTCATAAATAAAATATGTAATAAAAATCCTAAGATTTTAGGATCTATAATTTTGCAGAAAAATAAGTTCTGATTTTTTATTAAGGACAAACGCGCAGCACCCCTACATGCCATAAGAACATCCCATCGACTGAAAGAAGAGAGCCTCTAAACACTACTTTGTTCTTATGATCGGACGGCCATAGAAAACTCCTTAATAAAAAATATAATTTTTTATTATAAAACTAGTTAGATCATATAACACATATAAAAAGATCTAACTAATACATATCTTGCATACATCTCATATGTTGGTGTGAAATCTGTTTGCCATCGGAGAAGTGCTAGAGTCAGAGAAGAGGAGGTCGCTGTTGGGGACCTGCAAAATAAGTCTCATCCAAAGCTCGGGATGGTGGCTCCGATAAGACCCTTCGATGGTCAAGTTAGCTTTTTCAGCCAATAGAAATGGAGTGCTCAGTCAAGAAAGTTGTAGAGTTTTCAGGAGGGAGAAGAGAGACTAGAAAAAATGTATTTGAAGGATCTCTTTTATAGATGGAGCTTGTAACAAACTGATAGTGATAGCCATAACTGTTGGATAGTAGGCTACTCAGGGCCACGTGGAGTATGTTATGGAAGATAGTGTTTATGGTCGTGAGGTGCCAATCCATTTAAGATTTGATAGTCAAAGTTTGGAGGGGTGGGCATCGGTTGGTGATAACCTTTGAGCTATATCAATTCTAGAGGAGTTTGGACTACTCTAAGGTAGTCTGGGTGTGGGTCGGTTCATGTCGTATATGGGATCGAACTCGTGTGGAGACCTTCCTAGATGACTGTGGGGAGTTTAGCCGTTGGGGGGTTCAAAAGTGGTTTAGCCGCTGAAGGAGTCCAGAAGGAGTTCGGCTACTAGTGGAGTCCAAAAGAGGTTCAACCACTGGAGGAGTCCAAAAGAAGTTCGGCTACTGGAGGGGTTTAGAAAGAGTTCAACCACTAGAGAAGTCCAAAAAGAGTTCGGCTGCTGGAGGGGTCCAGAAAGAGTTCGACCATTGGAGAAGTCCGGAAGGAGTTCGACTGTTGATGGAAGAATTTTTTATCGAAGTTCTTTTGTGATTACTAGTTGCATAAGGCTAAGCATCAAACTGAACTTCAGTGGGAGTGAGATTTAAATCCAACAATAGTCCTCCTACTCCCAAGTTCAAAATTTGAAGAAAGGGAGGAAAAAGGCGACGGCCGAAGTCCAATCCCGGATTCCCGCACTTATTAGGATGAGATATTTTGGTGTATAACTACTCAAGGATCTCAACCTCGGAGGGTGTAGCTGGATCACTCTCGACCACCTCAGGTTTTCGAACTAGTTTGGGCACCTCTACGGTAGGTTCAAATGAGCCAGAAGCAAGCTCATCAAAGAAAAGGCCAACTACGGCATTAGATGGTCCTGCCTCCATATCGTCTTTCTCCTCCTCCAGAAAGCTAAGGTCGAGCTCGAAGAACCTATGGGCTACCCTGCCTTCTCAAAGCTCGAAACCCTTGATAAATGCTTCTTGGCCAAATTCGACGTTCAGGTTCCACATCTCGGGATCTTGAACTCTTCCATGGCCCGGGAGATTACCTTCGAGATTGACTTCGCCATTTGGGTCTCCAGTTCGGCAACCCTATTTTCGGCTTCCTTCCTCCTCTCCTCCTCTAGGGCTAGTGCGGCCTTTAGTCTGATCGAGGTGAACTTCTCTTTGCGGAGTGCAACCTGAAGACTTTCGATGTTCGCCGCCTTCTCCTTGGCAAGATGCTAGACCTCATCGACCCTCTCTTGAAGATGGGAGACCTCGACTCAAAGGTCCTCTTGGGCCTTTTGTGCCTCTGCCTCCTAACAACATGCCGTTTTGATGTGAGCGAGCATCTGGTGACCATCCTACAACAAACGATTGGTGTTAAAAAAAAAAAACAAAAAGAAGGGGAGAAGAAAGAAAGTGTAGAAGAGAAAAGAAAGAGTCGAGCAATGGAGCAATCACCTTGAGGATGGTTTCGAGAGAACTCTAGATGAGCTACCGTGGGTCCAAGTTGGTCATCTGGTCCACCACCTCGGGCATGGCAAATCTGTCGGCAAGATTCCAGACGATCTTCAAGTTATCGAGGGATCCTCCCCTCATTCATTGTCGTCGCCATCCAGTCCACCTAAGCGAGCTTGTAGGACGTCTTTGCAATAGCTTTCTTTTTTCTTTCCTCTCCTATCCCTTTCTTAATAGGGAGCTCTGAAACTCGATCCCCATTGGAGGGACCTGAGGGCATGGAAGGTGCTGAGCCTGCGCTAGCGGTGTCAACCTCGGTAGTTGGGCAATCTAGGCATCAACGATGACCTCGAATGTAGCGATAGTGGAGGTGGGATCTCCGGAGCTAGAAATACTGACCTTCACCCTCTTTGAGCCATCATCTTGCATCTTTTCTTTCCTCTTCCTGGTGAAGAGCCCTTTAGTAAGCATCTTGGCGGCTTGTGTGTCCATTTCTGTAGCAGGAAAAGAAGAGCGGTCAGTGGCAATACACGTGCACGAAATCATATGAATTTGAAAATCAAAAGATGTACCAGTAAGATCGTGGGGACTCAGACCCAGGTTGAACAAGGTCTGTTCCTTTAGAAGGTTGGAAAGAAGAGAAGCTTGGTACACCTTGAGTTTATTGGAGGAATCAAGGTCAGCTCCGTCTAAGCTAGGAGCTCGGCAAATTGACTCTCTAATATAACCCCATGAAGGAAGACCTAATGGCAAGGTCAGACAATGTACAAAAAAATTTTTTTTCTTCCAGTTATGAATGGAAGAAGGAGCACCTTTCAACAACCCCTTCTTGCCGACCTTGAGGGAAAAGTACCAACAATCCTTCGTGAAAGAATGGAGCTTGAAGGTATAGAAATTTCTAAAAAGCGAGATGGTTGTCTGGACTTCAGTCAATCGACAGAGGGAGAGAAAACCTATGATGAACCAAAAGGAGTTCGGTATGATAGATGCGGAGGGCATGTTTAAAAAATAGAATAGAGAGACTACGAATGGGGGCGGCGTGAGTCTAAGCCCAATGCGCAAAGCTTCTAAGTACAAACAAAATCGGTCGATCGGAGGAGAACTGACCCGATCGTCGGAGCTGGAGAGTTCAAGGTCATATTCTGAAGGGATTCCATATTGGATTCGAATCAGAGAAAGATCGTTCAAGGTAAGGATGGACAGGATGGTGTCTGGAGCAAAAGACGAGCACGACATGTTTCTGGGTTCTACCTCAGCCATGGGTGCAAAATCAAAGAAGGTGGGGTCAGATGAGCCCCACGAACTGATGGACTGAGAGGTTTTGAAAGACATTTGGATCAAGATGAACCCTAAGAAACCTCCCCCCAAAAAAAAAATCAAGAAAGCAAGAAGCCAGAAGTGATAAGCCTGAATAACCTAAGAGAAGGGTTAGGAAACTGACCTAAACTATCTAGGGAGGATAAAAGGATGATGGATGCGATAAGGATCGATTGAAAGGATGTTCGGAGCTCAGGAAGTGAGAGAAAGATGAGACCCATGGGAAGAAGACGAACGGGGGCCGAAGGAAGAAGAAGACTTGGGCAAGAATGACTTTCGAATAATAGGAGAAGGCCTTAAATAGCCAGAGATAATCCAAACTAGTTATGATTGCGGATCGAGTTTGGTCGGTCAGTGTGCGCCACATGTCCCACTCATCATAACAGAGGAGCGGCGACAAGCGGAGTCTTTATGGCACCATACCTATGGTAGAGTTTTAGTGGGAGATTCAAAGGACCATCTTTTCGAACTCATTTTAGACTTAGAAGGTTTTAGTGCCAGCATGGTAAACACTGAAACATCTCATCATGACAAGCATGGGAACCCAAGACCAGACTTCGGCCATCATCTTTTTCCTCCCTTCCTTCAAATTTCGAACTCGAGAGTAGGGGAACTATTGTTGGGGATAAACCCCGCTCCTATCGAAGTCCAGTCTGATGCTTAGCCTAATGTAACTGGAAATCATAGAAGAGATTCGATTGAAAATTCTTCCTCCAGCAGTCGAACTCCTTTCAGACTTCTCCAGTGGCCGAACTCCTTTCAGACCCCTCCAACAGCCAAACTCATTCAGGACTTCTCCAGTGGTAGAACTCCTTCTATACCCCTCCAGTAGTTGAACTCCTTCTAGACTTCTTCAATGGCCAAACTTCTTTCGGACCCCTCTAGTAGCCAAACTCCTTCCAGACTCCTCTAGCGGCTAAACCCCTTTCGAACTCCTCCAGCAGTCGAACTCCTTTCGGACTCCTCTAGCGGTCGAACCCCTTTTGGACCCCCTAGTGGCTAAACTCCCCACAGTCATCCATGAAGGTCTTCGCATGAGTTCGGTCCCATACACGGCATGAACTGACCCACACTCAAACTACCTTAGAAGAGTTCAAACTCCTTTAGAATTGATACAACTCAAAGGTCATCACCAACCGACACCCACCCCTCCAAACTTTGACTATCAAATCTCAAACGAACTGGAACCTCACGATAATAAACACTATTTTCCATAACAAACTCCATATGGCCCCGAGCGGCCCACCACTCGATAGTTACGACTGTCACTATTAGTTTGCTACAGGCTCCATCTATAAAAGAAATCTTTCAGATATGTTTTCTCTAGGCTCTCTTCTTCCTCTCGAAAACTCTGCAACTTTCTTGACTGAGCACTCTATTTCTGTTGGCCAAAATAGCTAACTTGACCGTTAGAGGGTCTTGTCAGAGCCACCACCCCGGACTCTGGACAAGGCTTATTTTGTAGGTCATCGACGAGGATCTCGTCTTCTCCAACTCCAGCACTTCTTCGATGGCAATTAGATTTTGCACCAACAAAATTGACACTAGAAGAAGGGCCCTCTGTTCTTGAGGATCCCTTATTCTTAAAGGAGTGCTCAATAGTGGTCTCTCTTTTTCATCTCTAGAGTTTTATCTAAAAAAAATGCCTTTCAGAAAAGCTTCGATCCAATGGTCAATGACCTCTATGGCCAGATTCCGTCTAGATCTATTCGCTCCTGCTTCAGCTCTAACAACTCAAGCTCCATCTGCAGTCATGGTAGATGTAAGGTAGTTTAACCTGCTGGTCCAGTAGGTGTGCGGTCTCATAAAAGTGGTGTAGGCCATGCATCGGCAGGCTCTGGCATCAATTCGTCCAGAGCAGGCTTCTTCGGAGCCCCATGATCCAGTCTAGGAATGGCCAACTTCTGCTAGCCGATCGGTGACCATCGAAAAGAGAAAGCAGGGGGTGGAGAGCCTTTGCTTTGACCGTGACTCAACCTTGGAGAGAGTTTTGCCTCCATTCCACTAGAAAATCCTAAAGATCAACGATCATGAAGATCTCCTAGATCAAAGGCTCCAGGAAATGAGCCGACGAATTGAAGAACTCCGTCATGCTTCCTCCTCACATGGTAATAATATTTGTACTGACCCTCCTTTTTCTCAAAGGATTATGTAGGAACCAATCCCGCCGAACTTCAAGCTTCCACAGTTTGAGAGTTATGATAGGACCACCAATCCGATTGACCATCTGATGGCCTTTTGGATAATGATGCTACTCCATGATGTGCTAGATGCCATTTTGTGCCGAGCTTTTTCGTCCACCATTGAGTGAGCTGCTAGGAATTGATACTCAACACTTAAGTCGGGTACCATCTTTTTCTTCAATCAAATGAGCCATCAGTTTGTGGCTCACTTCATTAGTAGCTGACATCCCCACCGAGGTTTGGATTTCCTGATGAATATCAAGCAGAAGGAGGGAAATCTATCCGAGCTTATCTTACCTGATTTAATGCTGCTGTATTGGAGGTCCAGAATCTAGACTAGTCTATTGCAATCGCCGCACTAAAGGATGCCCTTCAAAAGAATAATTTGCTGTTCTTTCTGAAGAAGAAGTACCCTAGGAACTTTGCCAATATGTTGGCTTGGGCTGAAGGTTATGCTTGAGCTGAAGAGGCCTTTAAGGCTAGGGATAATGAAGCCGCCCAGGAGTGGTAGGCGGGTAAACCAAATATGCCCGTGATTGGAGAGAAATCGAGCAAAGCTCAGCCACACTCCTGGACTCCTCCAGAGCATAAGCAGGCACAAACCCCTACCCAGGCCCAAAGGCGAAGAAGCTCGGATAGAAGGGTATGACGGAGCTCTCCCTTCAGAAAATTTCATAACTACGCCCCTCTCAATGCTCCAAAAACTTAAGTACTGATGGAGATCAGGGAGCAACTATCGAGATCAGAAAGGATGCACACTCACCTTGGCAAATGCAATCCTATCAAGTTCTAACTCTACCATCGTGATCACGGTCACGATATAGAAGAGTGCATCCAGCTCCAAGATGAGATCGAGGAGCTCATCAGGCACGGTAGGCTTGGCCAGTTTCTGCGTTGTCAGTCAAAAGGATGAGAGGATCGGCCGAGAGCACCCCCACCGTCAGAACCACCAAGGGGCGAGGAGCAGCGAGAAGATCGACCCCCGATTGGCATCATTAACACCATCTCTAGGGGACATCGACGAGGGGAGGCTAGCAGGTCAGCCGAGCCTGGGAAGAGGTGAAGAACTGAAGAGCCCATCGCTTTCACCGATGAGGATGCTCAAGGAGTCCAGTTCCTGCACATCGACATAGTTGTAATCTCTTTGAACATTGTTGATTATGATGTACGTCATGTTTTGATAGATAATGAAAGTTCCACTGATGTTTTGTACTATGATTCTTTCTTTAAAATGTCCATACCTAATAATCACTTGGGACCCATGAGCTCTCCATTGGTCGACTTCACTAGCGACGCTGTGCTAGTGGAGGGAATGATAACTCTAGTCATGACTACATGATAGTATCCAAAGCAGGCCAAGACGTGGGTTGACATTTTGGTGGTAAAAACCTCCTCCACTTACAATGCAATCCTCGATCGACCTACTCTGAATGCACTATGAGCCGTTGTGTCGATCTATCACCTAAAAATAAAATTCCTAACAAACAATGGAATAGGTGAAATTAGAGGCGATCAAGCATTAGCTCGGCACTGCTACTTCATCATCTTACAAAATGGCACTCAACTTGACCCCTACCCAATTGACGGGCTTGATGTCAGCGATGACCTTACCGAAGAATGGGGTGAACCCATAGAAGATCTTATGATTGTCCCTCTGAATGACGAAAATACGGAGCATACGGTGCAAATTGGCTCCAATCTAGAAGATGAAGTTCAAGAGTAGCTCATCACCTTTTTATGGAGGAATGTCGATGTCTTCGCCTGAGTTCCGATGGATATGCCTGGGATTGACGTCGAGGTTATGGAATATTGGCTGGTCATTGATCCCAAGCATCGACCAGTGAAAGAAAGAGTTCGGGGCCATGCACCAGAAAGGTAGAAGGCAATAGTAGAAGAAATCGACAAGCTTCTTAATGTTGGATTTATTCGAAAAATCAGCTATCCAACATGGGTCTCTAACATGGTCCTGATCAAGAAGGCCAATGGCAAATGGAGGATGTGTATAGACTTCAAAAAGCTGAACAAAGCCTATCCAAAAGATAGCTACTCTCTATCCAAGATTGATCAACTGGTAGATGCAACCTTAGGCCATGAGCTCCTTACCTTCATGGATGCCTTTTTTGGCTATAACCAAATATGGATGGCACCTGAGGATGAGGAGAAAACTATTTTTATTACTGACCATAGTCTTTACTGTTATAGGGTTATGTCTTTTGGACTCAATAATGTAAGGGCAATGTACAAGCGCCTGATCAACAAGATCTTTAAGGAGCAGATTGACCGCAACATGAAGGTGTATGTGGAGGACATGCTCACCAAAAGTTGAGCTTCAAAAAACCACATCACCGACCTTGAAGAGACCTTTAGTGTACTCAAGAAGTACAACATGAAGATGAATCCAACCAAGTGCACCTTTGGTGTGACCTCAGGAAAGTTTCTGGAGTTTATGGTCTTAAGACGTAGGATCGAAGTAAATTCAGAGAAAATTCGAGCTATTTAGGAGATGACTGCTCCAAAAATAATCAAAAAAGTTCAGCGCCTGACTGTAAAAGTGGCATCTCTAAATCACTTCATCTTGAGATCGGTCGAGCGATGCATGTCCTTCTTCTAAGTTCTCAAGAAATCAAGAAACTTCTATTGGACGATGGAGTGCCAACGGGCATTTGAGGAGCTCAAAAACTACCTTAGCTCACCCTCACTACTGGCTAAGCCTAAACCTAAAGAAGAATTATTCTTGTATCTAGCAGCCTCCCCAGCGACCTTGGCAGCAGTCCTGATCAAGGAGGAAGATAAGATGCAGCGAACAATCAACTATGTAAGTCGAGTCCTGAGGGATGCAGAGACTAGGTACTCTAAGTTTGAAAAATTGACTTACTCTCTTCTAATCACTGCCAGAAGACTCCGACCTTACTTTCAGGGATACATCATAACGGTCCTCATGGATCAACCAATAAAAGTAGTCCTTCATCGAATGGATGCTTCTGGAAGAATCACGAAATGGACAATCGAGCTCATGAAGTTTGACATCAATTATCGACCCCGGCCATCGATCAAAGCTCAGGTATTGGTATATTTTATAGTAGAATGTATCATTCTAGATGAAGCCAAGCTTGAACAGAGTGAGATCGGCATCTCGTGGTTGCAACCGAGCCTCTCCGAAGAGAGTATCGATCTTTTCAAAGGTTTTTGGGCTCGATACATGGATGGTTCATCCAACTCTGTTGAAGCAGATGCGGGGTTGGTCTTAGTCAACCCCAAGGGAGTCTTCATCGAATACGCGTTACGCTTCAAATTCTCTATAACTAATAATAGGACCGAATATGAAGCAGTGATCGTCGAGTTAAAAATAGCAAGAGAGTTAAAAGTAAATCGGCTTCAAGTCTATAGTGATTTTCAATTAGTGGTCAGCCAAGTTAGTGGCAACTATAAAGAACGGGAGGAAAGTATGACAAAATACCTTAAGAAGGTAAAGGATTTGACTCTGGCCTTCGTCAATTTTGGCATTCGATAGATTCAGAGGACAGAAGATACAAGAGCCAATCTCCTCTCTAAATTGGCCACTTTAGCCCAAGCCGAACTGTCCAAAGAAGTATTTTTTGAAACTCTAAAATGTCCAAGCTCAAAGGAATCATAGCTTGTCATGTAGATGGAGCTCAAGCTCGAGCCAAGCTAGATTGACCTGTTAGTTGCCTATCTCAAAAAGGGAGTTCTTCCTCATGATCTAAAAGAAGCTCGAAAACTCAGGAATCAAGCCTCTCGATATATTTTGTATGAGGGCAATTTGTGTAAAAGGTTGTATTCCCTACCGTTGTTGAGATGTCTCTGACTTTTAGAGGCTGACTTCACATTATGAGAAGTGCACGAAAAAATTTATGGAAGTCATGTAGGAGTTAGATCCCTATCACAAATGTTAGATATGTGTGCCCTAGAAGTCAGAATTGGCTGACACTTGTAATACACTTCTAGGGACAAAATTATAATTTTGACTATAAATAATAAAATAGATTATTTTCTATCATAAATATATATTTAGTGTTTGTGATACATCCCTCGAGTTAATGATAATGATAATTCATATTTTTAAGAGTTGAAAATTTAAGACATGAATTTTCATTTATTAACTCATAAAATGCTCCTGACCGTAGGATCATCATGAGGATGGTGATTGCTTCGAAGGATTGGTGTATAATCACTTCTTCATAGTAGATGAGTCTTGAGTCTACGGTATAGAGACACCAGAATGAGAGTATAGATATTCGTTAGAGAATGAGGGCACTGAGCGTGACCACCTCGAACAATCATAAGAAAGTCTACCTTCTCGTCGATGACTAACTCGAAGCTGCAGTGGTGTCTGATTCTTTGACCTGAGGTGCATCGACAGTTCATCTTGAGGGTGTTATAGTTTGACTACACCATGACTCGATCTTCTAGCCATTCGGAATTCTGAGGTGTATGTTGGCTATAGCATGTTCATTGTAGGAATTGGATTGCACCAAGAAGAAATCTATCTACCTCGATGGATGAGGAGCAGCCCTATGATGATCATGAGAATCAAGTCCATAAGCCCATGGCCATGGTAGAGTGAAATAATAGAAAGAGTTTCTATTAAGGTTTTCACATCGGACTTGAATCGAATGATTAAATCATATGATAGAAATTAGGGTTTGACGAGTTCACCTTAACCCTAATCTGATCGGGGCTCAAGATAGAAGAACTTAATCACACATAAGTAGCTACACCAAGAGGTTCATTTTCAATTTTGATGGGATTGCCACCATATACTGCTAGGTGTCATTGGTGGATTTTGGGAGCAATTAGAATGATTTAGATGATCGATCATTCTAGTTGTCTGAATCAGAAGAGTTCTGATCCATCGAAAAGAGTTTCGATGATGTCGATGATGGAGATCATGACATATCCCATTACCATACAGAACTGAACCTAACTGGATCACACAAATAAGGGTTTGGATTTGGATATCATCAATTAGACTAACCCAATTCAATTGATTTGAATTAGATTCAATTAGGTTCAAGAAAATCATGCTAGCACACGATTGAACCTAACGTTCTCCTTTTATTATCATTAAAAGTTGTCTCGACTGGGCTAAATGAGTTTGTGCTCACTTAAGTACCTTTACTTGGTTTGACTGAAGCTTGTCTAGATTAGAAAAGGGTTGTTTAATTTATGAGATAAATTTGAGTCAACACCTGTCACTTTTCATCACCTGCTAATTCTTGTCCTTTGACTTTGGTCAAACGTTGACCTTTGATCCTTGGATATCTGCCCATATGTCAGACACTTATTGGAGACCAGATAGGGGCTTGTCCCCTTACTAAAATTTAGAAAGGAGGTGGTGCATGCCTAGGGAGGCGTGCGCCCATGGATAGGGACTACTGGAGTCCCATACGGATGGGACTCTAGGTTGCTTCTTGGATTCAACTTAGGTGACCCTTACCCATAGACTTTGACCAGTCTTAGGTGCCATCTAAGGGTGAATTTATGGGGCTCTCATCTGATTGGATCAAGTGATGTCATCTTATCGATCAGATTTAGATCTGATTGCACGAAGCAATGCGATTGGTCGGGATGATGTGGCACTGCATGGCGCAGTAGGGTCTATAAATAAACCCTATCTGCCCCACACTTTTACAAAGTTTCTCTTAGCCCATGCCCCAAGGTTGCCCCTCTACCTCCTCCATGCCATCTTTTGATCCTCTCTCTCCTCTCCACACCCAAAGGAAGTTGGGCTCCAGTTTGGTGCGATCCAGGCAAAAAAAAGTTGACGAGAAGGAAGAAGGCAGCACTGCTGCAGAGATGACTGCTGATGTTCAGAGGGAGTTTTGAAGATTCTCCAAATCAGATCCAGATCTAATTTTTAGAAAAATGATAAAGAAGAAAAAGATCTCTAGACCCAGCCCAAGTGGATACCGGTAAAGGTCAGGTGCTTTCGTGGCTAGATCCAGAACCTCAGGCAATCAATAGGATCTTCAAAGGATAATCAAATTATCCGACATCAAGATATAAATTAAATTAGATTTAATTTATTTTTATTTTTATTTATTAGATCTATAAAATTAGATTTAAAATATCTCAGATCTAATATGGAAATATGAGAAAAATTTTTGAAATATCTTTCATGATCCGATCAGATCTAAACGAACCTGATCCAAAAAATCAGAATTTTTTCTTCAACTGGTATCAGAGCCAGGTTCTTTAAATTATTTAGATCTAATTTTTAATTTATTTTAATCTAAAAATTAAATGATTTTAGATATCACATGAGATATGATTAGATC
>QRFJ01000614.1:0-14538 GCA_006176705.1 Cocos nucifera
GCCTCTACTAATATCCACTCAGGCTGGATCTAGAGATCCTCTTCTTCTCTATCATATCTCTAAAAATTAGATCTAGATCTGATTTAGAGGATCTTGAAAACACCTTTCGAAGATCTGTAGTTGTCCTTTGCAGCAGTGCAGCCTTCTAGCTTTCTATCGCCTTTCTCTAATCTGGATTGCACCAACTTGGATCCCAAACACCTTTGGACATGGAGAGGAGATGGAGAAGATGGACTTGGCATGGAGGATGAGGAGGGAGATAGCCTTGGGGCATGGAGAATTTTCAATTGATTTTTGATCCTCCTTGAGTTGGACGCAGGGTCTTATTTATAGACTATGCATGATCCAACTCCTCTTCTTCCCAACCAATCATAATCCTTTATGAAATTAGATCTAAATCTGATTAGTGAAAATAGAGTCCCTTGGATTCCTCTTTAGATGGTGCCTAAGACCAGCCAAACTTGGTTCTTAGGAGAAGTCTAATCGGAATCCAAAAAAGGAGATGGAGTCCTATCCAACAGGGACTCCTGGGCACCTTAAACATGGACACATGCCAAGGGTGGCGTGCGCCCTCTTCCTTGCCAGGTTCTAGCAGGAGGACAAGCCCCCACCAGCTCTCCAATAGGTGCATAACACATGGACAGAAGTCAAAATGTCAATGGTCAATATTTGACCAGTCAAAGGTCAACTTTTGACCAAAGTCAAAGGACGAGAAATGGTAGGTGACCAAAAATGATAGGTATTATCTTAAAATAAGACAACCCTTTTTTGACCTGGATAGGCTCCAATCAGACCAAGTGAAGGCCTCTAATTGAGCACAAACTCCTTTGGCTTAGTAAGGACAACTATTTATAATAGTAAAAGAAGAACGTTAGGTTCAATCGAGTGCTAGCACGATTTTCTTGAACTTAATTGAATTTCATTCAGATCAATTGAACTGGATTAGTTCAATTGATGATCACTAGATTCAAACCCTTATTTGTGTGACCTAGTTAGGTTTAGTTCTGTATGGTAATGGGATATGTCATGATCTCCATCATTGACATCATCGAAACTCCTTTCGATGGATTAGAACTCTTCTGATTCGAATAGCTAGAATGATCGATTATCTAAATTATTCTAATTGCTCCCAAAACCCACCAATGACATCTAGCAGTATATGCTAGCAACCCATCAGAGTTGAATGCGAACCTCTTGGTGCAGCTACCTGTGTGATTAAGTTCTTCTATCCTGAGCCCCAATCAGATTAGGGTTAAGGTGAACTCGTCAAACCCTAGTCTCTGTCATATGATGTAATCATTCGATTCAAGTCCGATGTGAAAACCTAAATAGAAACTCTTTCTATTATTTCACTCTGCCATGGCCATGGGCTTCTGAACTTGATTCTCATGATCATCATAGGGCTGCTCCTCTACCACCGAGGTAGATAGATTCCATCATAATGCAATCCAGTTCCTACAATGAACATGCTATAGCCAACATACACCTCAGGGTTCCGTATGGCTAGGAGACCGAGTTATGGTGTAGTCAAACTATAACACCCTCAAGGTGAACTACCGATGCATCTCAGGTCAAAGAACCAGACACACCACTGCAGCATCGAGTCAGTCATTGATGAGAAGGTAGACTTCCTAATGACTACTCGAGGTGGTCACGCTCAGTGCCCTCACTCTCTAACTAGTATCTATACTCTCATTCTAGTGTCTCCACACCATAGACTCAAGACTTATCTACTAAAGAGAAGCGATTGTACACCAACCTTCTGGATCAATCACCATCCTTGTGATGATCCTATGGTCGGGAGCATTTTATGAGTTAATAATAATTATTCATGTCTTAAATTTTCAACTCTTGAATATATGGATTATCATTACCATTAACTCAAAGGATGTATCACAGACACTAAATACACATATATGATAGAAAATAACCCATTTTATTAATTTTAGTTAAAATTATAATTTTGCCCCTAGAAGTGTATTACAAGTGTCAGTCAATTCTAGCTTCTATGGCACATATATCTAACACATTTGCACAGTAGAGAATGGATATATTTGGCCCTTTTCCAATGGTATATGGACAATGGAAGTTCCTCCTGGTTGCGATCGACTACTTCACCAAATGGATTGAAGCCGAACCGCTAGCAAAAATTACTAAGGCTAAGGTAAAGAACTTCATCTGAAAGTCAATTATCTGTCAGTTTAGTCTGTTCCAAACTCTCATAATAGATAATAAATGATAGTTTGTTGGGATGAGGTTTAATGAGTTCTACGAGGATCTAAACATCTTTCATCACTTCACGTCAGTGGCCCATCCGCAGGTAAATGGTGAAGTAGAGGCGACCAATAGAATTTTACTGTAGGACATCAAGACAAGGCTTGGAAGAGCAAGGGGACTTGGGCAGGTGAACTCTACCATGTCCTTTGGGTGTACCAAACTACTCATAGGCTACCAACTGTGGAAACACCGTTCGCCCTAGCCTTTGGAATGAGGGCGGTCATCCCGATCGAGCTTAAACTTTCATCAGTACGGGTTGTGGCTTTCAATGAGTATCGTAACTCACAGAACCTTAGAGTCAATCTCGATCTATTGGAAGAAAAGAGAGAAGATACCCAAGTTCGGATGGCAGCTTACAGATGAAGAGTAGCCAGATACTATAACTCTAGAACAAAAAGCAAAGCATTCAGGGTGGGGAACTTGGTGCTCCGACGAGCATCCATTTTGAAGCCTCAAGAGCAAGAAAAGCTCACCCTAAATTGGGAAGGTCCATATAGAGTGGAGGAGGTCATCCGGTCCAAAATTTACCACTTGAAGTAGCTTGGAGGGGTGACACTTCCATGGCCTTGAAATTTGGAAAACTTAAGAATGTACTATCAGTAACTTTTCTTCAATAAAGTTTTTTCTATTTTAACATCATTACTTCTTGGCATAAAGATTATGTAATGACAACTTTGAAGCAACCAAAAGTGGCCTGTTAGAAATAGGAGAAGAACCTCATTCTAACATGAGCAAGGTCGAAGGCCTCATTGAACTAAGATGAGATGAGGGGAGAGGCCCTACCAATGATCCTAATGTGCCTCTACAGCTCGTTAGGGAACAGGAGAAGAATCTCATCCTAACATGAGCAAGGTCGAAGGCCTCGTTGAACTAAGACGAGATGAGGGTAGAGGCCCTACCAACTGCCCTAATGTGCCCCTATAGCCCATTAGGAATAGGAAGAAAATCTCGTCCTAACGTGAGCAAGATCGAAGGCCTCGTTGAACTAAGATAAGATGAGGGAAGAGGCCCTACCAATGGCCTTAATATGCTCCTACAGTCCATTAGGAATAGAAGAAAAACCTCATCCTAACATGAGCAAGGTCGAAGGCCTCGTTGAACTAAGATGAGATAAGGAGAGAGGCCCTACCAAGAGCCCAAATGTGACACTCTAGCCCATTAGAAATAGAAGGAGAACCTCATCCTAATGTGAGTAAGGTCGAAGGCCTTGTTGAACTAAGATGAGATGAGGGGAGAGGCCCTACCGATGGCCCTAATGTGCCCCTGCAATCCATTAGGAATAGGAGGAGAACCTCATCCTAACGTGAGCAAAGTCAAAGGCCTCGTTAAGCCAAGACGAGAACCCACCGATGGATCCGATGAACCTCTATGATCATACAAGGGGTGGAAGGTCAAGGCCACGTTGATTTAAAATAAGGGAAAGGTCAAGTCCCTACTAATAATTGATGAGCACATTCCCCTATGACTGCATCAAACACCAAAGAAAAAATCCCATCCTAATCTATGGAACGAACCCCTAACCCAACGTCCATGACAAGCATCTCATTAGAAATGAAAGAAAAATGAGGCATCCAGAATCGAATCCACAAGAGATGACAACAAAAAAGGCACTGTTTTATTATGAAGTTAAGTTCGTTACAAGTAAAAGTTAATAAGATCAATTACAATGGACATACTACAAGCAAGATAGAGGTCGGCAAAGACCGACGGTGCGAAAAAGCAAATGCATTATAGACAAGATAAAGATCGGTGAAATCGATTACATAAAAGAAAGATGTGAAGTCCTAAGGTGATCCGAGCTCTTCAGAGTTTGGGCTATCGGCTCCAGCCATCACCAAAGCTTTTTTTAGTTTGAAAATTTCATTCTCTAGCTCCTTCTTCTTATGTAGACCGTTGATGTACATCCTATTGGAGTATTCAAATTTGGCCTCGAGCTCTCGCCGCTGCTTCCTCAAAACCTCAGATTCAGCTTCAGCATCCTTGATGGCTTGATGCTCCTAGGTCAATTAGAGCTTCAATTATTGAACTTCAGTTTTCTCCACCCCAACAGCCTTCGAAAGTTCGCCGATAGTCTTCCTTAGAAAGATGAGCTACTCAGGTTCATCGCTTGATCCAGCCTACTGAACGCTATGAAACTTCTTTCGAAAATAGGTCGCCTCATCCCTGGCAACCTTTAGCTTGTGTTCAAGCCTGGACATCTTCCCCACCTAGGTCGTCTGATAATTATTCTGCCAATCTTTAGCATCCTACAGCTACTTTTGAAATGGAAAGAACTTCTTCAACCAGTTTCAGTCATGCCGAGCTTCGTCGGTGGACCATGGTGAACTTTCTTCCTAGAGACGAATCTGAAGGCAAAAACCTATTTTTCGGATCAGGTTCATTTAGATCTGATTGGATCAGAAGGAATATTTCAAAAATTTTTTCTTTAAGATTCTAATCAGATATGAGACTCCTCAAATATGATCTTATTAATCTAATAATAAAAATAAAATAAAAATAAAAATTAAATCTAATTTAATTATATCTTTATTTTGGGTAATCCAATTACCTTGTGATGATCCCGATGTTTGCCTAAGGTTCTGGATGTAGCCACGCAAGTGCTTGGCCTCTATCAGTATCCACTCGGATAGGATATGGAGATCTTCTCCTTCTCAATTAATCCTCCAAAAATTAGATATAGATCTGATCTTCAAGATCTTCAAAACTTCTTTTGAAGAACTACCATTGTCTCTTGTAGTAGTGCTGCCTTCTTCCTTTCCTAGTGCCCTTTCACTTGCTTGGATCGCACCTTATTCATGCCCAAAACCCCTTAGAATTGGAGAGGAGAGAGAGGACTAGAGGTGGCATGGTGAAGGAGGGAGAGAGGCTTTGTGGCATGGGCCAAAGGCAGAAGCATTAAAAACCTAGGTGCAGACAGAGTTTATATAGACCTTGCTATGCCATGCAGTGCCACATCATCCTGGGCAATCATGGCCCTTTGAGTAATTAGATCTAAATCTGAATGGTGGGATGACATCATCTGATCCAATCATATGAGAGACCCTCAAAACCCTCCTAAGGTGGTGCCAAGACTGGGTCAAACAAGAGTTCTTGGCGCCATAGAGTTCAATCTCCTGAAGCAACCTTGGAGTCCCATCTGTATGGGACTCCTCCTTTATCCTAATGGGGCGCACGCCTCCCTAGGTGTGCACCCTCTTTCTATCTATATTTAGCAGTGTGACAAGGCCTTAGGTACTCTCCTATAGGTGCATGATACATGGGCAGATGTCCAAGTGTTCAGGATCAATATTTGACCAATGTTTGAAAATAGGAAATAGCAGGTGACAGAAAATGGTAGGTATTATCTTAAATTTATCTCATAAATTAAGACAATCCTTTTTTGATCTAGACCAGCTCCAGTCAGACCAAGTAAAGATTTCTGAGTGAGCCCAAACACATTTGGATCAGTCAAGATAGGCTTTAACGATTATTAAAGGAGAATATTAGACTCAATCGTGTGCTAGCATAATTTTCTTGAACATAATTGAATCTTATTCAAATCAATTGAACTAGGTTAGTCCAATTGATGACATCTAGATCAAAACCCTTATTTGTGTGATCCAGTTAGGTTTAGTTCCATAAGATAATGGGATATGTCATGATCTCTATCATCGACATCATCGAAATACCTTCCAATGGATCAGAACTTTTTTAATTCAGACAACTAGTATGATCGATCATCCAAATCATTCTAATTGCATCCAAAATCCACTAGTGACACCTAGCAGCATATGGTGGCAACCCATCAGAGCTAAAAGTGAACCTCTCGGTGTAGTTACCTATGTGATTAGGTTCCTCTATCTTGAGCCCAGATCGGATTAGGGTTAAGGTGATCTCGTCAAACACTAATATCCATCATATGAATTAATCATTCGATTCAAGTCCAATATGAAAACCCTAATAGAAATGCTTTCTATTATTTCACTCTGCCATGGCCATGGGCTTATGGACTTGATTCTTATGATCATCATAGCACTGCTCCTCATCTACCAAGGTAGATAGATCTCCTATTATTGCAATCCAATTCCTATGATGAACATGATATAGCCAACATACACCTCAGGATTCTGAATGGCTAGGAGATCGAGTTATGGTGTAGTCAAACTATAACACCCTCAAGATGAACTACCGATGCACCTGAAGTCAAAGAACTAGACACACCATTGTAGCTTCGAGCCAGTCATCGATGAGAAGGTAGACTTTCTCATGACTGCTCGAGGTGGTCATGCTCAGTGTCCTCGTTCTCTAATGAATACCTGTACTCTCGCTCTGATGTCTCTATACTGTAGACTCAAGACTCATCTATCCTAAAGAAGTGATCGTACACCAACCTTTCGGATCAATCACTATCCTTATGATGATCCTACAATCGGCAGCATTTTATGAGTTAATAATGAAAATTCATGTCTTAAATTTTCAACTCTTAAAAATATGAACTATCATTACCATTAACTTAAGGGATGTATCATAGACACTTTCAAATATACACTATGATAGAAAATAACCCATTTTGTTATTTATAGTCAAAATTATAATTTTGCCCTTGGAAGTGTATTACAAGTGTCAGCCAATCTAGCTTTTAAGGCACACATATCTAACAAACTCCCACTTGACCTAAAGCCAATTGGCTACAAATCTAAGTCCCATCTTCTCAAGGTGGGCTTCGATCTTCTACTGGTCCAATGGCTTTGTAAGTTAATCTACTGTATTATCTACGGAGTCGACCTTCTTGACGTCAATGTAACATTTCTCGAGGTAATTGCGGATGAGGTGGTAACACCGCTCGATGTGGTTAGATTTTTGGTGAGACCTCGGCTTCTTAGCAAGGGCTATGGCACCATTATTATCGTAGTACAAAGAAATGGCATCTGATGGCATCACTTCGATCTTTATAGTGAACTTTCTATACCAGAATGCCTCCTTCGTAGCTTCTGATGCAGCGATGTACTCTGCTTTCATGGTGGAATCTGCGATCACTGTCTGTTTGAAACTCTTCCTACTGATAGCACCACTATTACACATAAACAGACTCCTAGATTTCAACTTTCGATCATCTATATCGAACATAAAATCTGAGTTTGTATACCCCTGGACTTAGAGTTCTCTTTTACCAAAAACCAACAACATATCCTTATTTCTTCTCAAGTACTTAAGGATACATTTCATAGAAGTCTAGTATTCTTCACCTGGATTTGACTGATATCTGCTCGTGAAACTCACAGTATGGGCTATATTAGGTCGTGTACATAACATGGCATACATGAGGCTCCTTATTGCTAAAGCATAAGGGATCTTGCTCATGCATTCAATCTCCTCAGGTGTGTTAGGATACATTTTCTTGGAAAGATGAATGGCATGTCTAAAGGATACCAATCCCCTCTTGGAGTTTTCCACGCTAAACCTCTTTAGCACTTCCTCTACGTACATCTTCTGTGAAAGACCTAGCATCCTATTCGGTCTATCTCTATAGACCTTAATTCCTAGAATGAAGGATGCTTCTCCTAGATCTTTTATGGAGAATTCTTTAGATAACCACAATTTAACTATGGTCAACATGGGAATATCATTTCCAATAAGAAGGATATCATCCACGTACCGTACGAAAAAGACAATAGCGCTCCCACTGACCTTTTTGAAAATACATAGTTCCTCCTCATTCTTGATGAAACCAAATAATTTGATCACACCATTAAAATGAGTATTTCGGCTCTGAGATGCTTGCTTAAGTTTATATATGGACCTTTGTAGCTTGCATACTTTATGATCAGCATTACTGGATGTAAAACCTAGCGGCTATTCCATATAGATATTTTTCTCAAGGTATTCATTTAAGAATGCCTTTTTCACATCCATTTGCCATATTTCATAATCAAAATAGACTACAACAACAAGCAATGTGCGGATGGATTTTAGCATAGCTACTGACGAAAAGGTATCCTGATAGTCAATGCCTTCGCACTGACTATACCCTTTTGCCGCTGATCTAGCTTTGAATGTCTCCACATTCCCATCTGCACCAACCTTTCTCTTGTAGATCCATTTACACCCAATAGATACTATACCTTCAAGTGGATCTACCAAGGTCTAGACTTAGTTTGAGTGCATCAAGTCAATTTCTGACTTCATTGCCTCTAACCATTTCTCGGAGTCGATATCCGATATTGCCTTGTCATAGATTTTGGGATCATCATCATGAACCTCATTACCTGTGAGGAACATTTTCTCTACTTTCTCTGAAATAGTACCTAAATACCTCTCAGGAGAATGAAAAACCCTTTTTGATCTATGAGGTGGTGGAGGTAGTGATTGTATTGGCTCAACCTAATTTGGTTCCATAGGGTTCTTAGCTCATTGCTCTTGGGAGACTTTCTCCTCGAGCTTGATCTGCTTTTCAATGCCACCATCTTGAATAAACTATTTTTCAAGAAAGATGGCATGCCAACTCATAATCACATTGTGGTCTTCTGAAATGTAGAAATAATATTCTAATGACTCTTTAGGATATCCTATGAATCAAGCTCTAAAAGACCTATAGTCTAACTTGTCCGCTTGTTGTCTTTTGACATGAGCCGAACAACCCCAAATTCTGAGATGACTCAGACTTGATTTTTTACCATGCCATATTTCATACGGTGTGGTAAGAATGATTTTAAAGGGAATCCTATTCAGTAAATATATAGCAGTTAACAGACTATATCCCCTAAAAGAATTAGGAAGGTCTGTGAAGCTCATAATAGATCGAACCATATCTAATAAGGTTCGATTCCTCCATTTTGAAATCCCATTGAGTTGAGGTATTTCAGGTGGAGTCCATTGAGTGACTATGCTATATTGCTTGAGATAGTCTAGGAATTTTTGACTAAGGTATTCACCTTCTTGATCTGATCGAAGAATCTTAATGGATTTTTTAGTTTACTTTTTTACTCCATGTCTGAATTCTTAAACTTTTCAAAGGCTTCAGACTTGTGCCTCATAAGATACACATACCCATACCAAGATAAATCATCGATAAAAGTTTTAAAGTAGATAAAGTTGCCTCTAATCGGCACATCAAATGGGCCGCACACATCAGTATGTACTTGGGCAAGTAGATCCATGGCCTTTTCCTCATGTCCTACAAAAAGGAAGCTTAGTCATTTTGCCATGAAGACATGATTCATAAATTGGATATGACTCGAAAGTCAATAGACTCAATAGCCTGGTTTTCTTCAATTTGTTAACCCCATCTTCTGCTATATGACCTACCCTTAGGTGCCATAGATACCTATTATTTGGACTATCCCTGGGTCATTTTGATCCTATGGTATTCATATTTTGCTCGATATTAAAGAAAAATACATCAATATGTAATTGGCAGAGATCGTTAATAAGAAAACCACTTGCAATTTTATTTCTTTAATAAAGAATATTATAATGATCCTTAAGAAAACTAATTACATAGCCTTTTTGTGCTAAATATGAAACAGAATTTAAATTCTTACTTGCAGTAGGCACATAATAATAATCTTTAAGTACTAAATCTAAGCCAGATGATAGTCGAAGAGGGTAGGTTCCCATAGCCACAGCAGCAACCCTTGCTTCATTTTCAATGCATAGGATCATCTCACCATCCCTCAGACTCCTACTATCCTCAAGACCTTGCATGGAAGTGCATAAATGAGCATTAGAACTAGAGTCAAGCATCAAACTGGATGCAGAAAAAATCATAAGCTTAGATTCAATAACGAGCATACCTCCAGAAGGACCTGTCTCCTTCTTATTCTTCAGGATGGCTAGGTATGTAGGGCTGTTCCACTTTCAGTGGCCTTCATTATTACAATAGAAATACTTTTCTTTGTTAGCGGCCTTTTTCTTTAGCTCTGCCTTCTTTTTTTTTCCACCTTTCACCTTTTATCTTTTCACAGACTTCTTCTTCTTTCCAAAAGACTTTCTCTTGGAAGAAGTCCATTTTATAGCAAGTACTGAGCCTTTAAAACCTTTCATGGAAAGCTCAGCAGTAACCAGCATATTCATAAGCTCAGCCAAAGTATTCTGAAGTTTATGCATATGGTAGTTCATGATGAACTGTCCATACGCATCAGTCAAGGGTTGCAGAATTATATCATTCTATAGATCCTGATCTAACTTCACTCCGAGCTTCTCAAGCTCTTCCAAGTCCTTGATCATCATTAGACAATGATCTTGGTCTGATTGTCCATCATGCATTTTAGCCTTAAATAGTCATTTAGAGATCTGATATTTGGCTGTGTGACTCTATTCACCAAACAACTCTTGCAGGTGAGCCAATATTTGGTGGGCAGTCTTGATATCTTCATGTTGGTGCTGAAGCTCATCAAACATCGACCCCAACATATAGTATTTGGCCTTATTATCTTCATCTATCCATTTATCAAGAGACACTCTCTGTTCAGCGGATGGACGAGCTGGAAAGGTGGGGGGATCTTGGTTCAATACATGAGTCAACTTCTCAGAACCCAAAATAATTTTGAAGTTTCGAAGTCAATCCTTATAATTGGATTCGATCAGTCTATGGGTGTTCAGGAAACAGACTAGTGGATTGGATGTAGATTTTTTTTTTTTTCTGTAGAGAGTCAAAGTTTCTGGATAGATTTTATAATTAAGTCTTGACCAATTTATTTAGGGATTTGATTTTTAAATAAATTAGATCCTACTATTTTCTCGAATCCCTACCCTCCCTTTGTAAAGATGAAAAAATCTTCATGATTACTGATTTTTGGTGGATGGTGCAGTCCCACCAACTGACTCATCACCTCACCTAACAGTTCTTGATGATGGATTAGCCAATGAGTGAATAAGTCTTATCCAATGATTCTCTAATCATGGTGCACCCAGACTTGGTCTCTAATTTATGAATCTCACCGTGCCCAAAATATTGATCCACTCCTTAGTTAAGTCAGACCCACCATTTGCACAGATTGGATTCCTAATTGGGTCTCTCACCATATCCAAAATATTGAGTCTAATCCATCCTCCAACACGCAGCTTCCAATGCCTAATAGACATGATTGCATCTTTTCAGTACAACTGAACTATTGTGACCAGTCGAGAACAATCAACCCTGGGCGGGGCCCATAAATCTACAATGGTGGAAGACCTTAGTCTTAATCTTTTCTTAAGGATATTTGATTTAGGTCTCTTTAAACTTGACTTGACATAGCCATAACCATTATGACTAACCTAGTGGCATGGGTCAGCTCAGATTGTTAGCCACCTTACATCAGGACTGGACCGATAAATATGGCCAGGTAAGTGAGACTGGTGGAAGGAATATGCCATTAACTCAACAAGAATGCACTCAAGTCAAGTAGCTCCTAATTAAAAATCAGTCAGTCATATCTGCCAAACTTATCTTAGACACCAAATTATTGAGTTAGAACCAATTGGATTAACCTACAATCCAGACTCTAACCACTGAGCCTAATTAGGTCTTAAATCGATCGATCATTCATGTGACTCGACCTTGACCCAAGCTTAATCCTATTAGGCTGGTCAATTTAAGCACTCTTGATCCTACCTAACCAACTCTTGATTCGATTTGATCAACAGCTAGACCTAACTAAGCTACCCAAGCTTGAACCCAATTTTATGAATATATTTTAGATCTAAAAATTCTTAATTTTAGACCTAATATATTTTATAATCTTAATTTTTAATTAAATTTAGGATTCATAAATAAAACATGTATACAAAATTCTAGAATTTTAGAATCTAGAATTTTACAGAAAATAAATTTTTTATTTTTGATTAAGGATGAACGTGCAGCATTCCTACACACCATAAGAACATCCCACCAAATGGGAGGAGAGAGCCTTTAAACCCCACTTCATTCTTATGATTGGACAGCCAAGGGGCACGCCTTAATTAGAAACATGATAAATCTACAAAACTAGTTAGATCTACATCATATATCATATATATCAAAATTGATCTAACTAAAAATATATTTTGCATACATCTCATGTATCATATCATGTATATTTTTAGATCTAAATTATCTCATAAACATCTAAAAAATAAGATTTAAATTTGATCATATTGATGCGTGCTAATTTATAGCTATGGCAAGTGCACCAGTCGATCAAGTAATAAAGTGAATGAGTAGAGTATCGTCCCTAGAGGATTGGAAAACAAGTACTGAAAAGCTCTTTCCTATGCTTTATTTAGAAGATCGATTTATGAGAATAAAAAAAAATTAAAAAAAAATAATTAAAATAATTAAATTTTTTTTTTTTATTAAATAGAGAGAGTGTAAATTATTGAGGTTTTAAATTCAAGAGCAATGGATTACTAAGGCAATCGGTTCACCAACTCAATCAATACGATATTCAGGTTTTTAGATTAATTTTATTTCATGTGACGGTGGAGTCTCCTAATTTATTCACTACCCTTTGGTCCAGGCATAGCAAATCTATTAATATTTATTAATTACCCTTTGATCCAAGTGTAATTTAAATAAATATTAATGCATTAGGTTTTGTGAAACCCTCTAATTAAAATACGCTGCGTCCAAAGCGCACTAAAATTCCCGCATGCATATGAATTCTAATTTGATTCATAATACAAGGTATATAATCAAGAAGCATTAACATAGATGTACTTGGTCCGTAACATCTATGTTCATCAGATCAATTAGAAGATGGCCAGTAATCTAAAAGCATTAAGATCAGATTTATATACTCCTCATGAATAAAATTTAAAAATAAATTATACTGAATATTGCATCAAAAGAGTGGCTACACCTTAGCCTTAGTAAAATAAAATTTAGTTCATGATAACAAATTTAAAAATAGTAAATAAAATAAAAAGCATGAAGAAATTAGACTGTTTGATTGCTGAAATTGATTATCTGTTGCTCTTGATGCGGAGAACTTGGTGAAGAAGAAGAGGCTCCTTGATATCTCCTCTCTCTTTCTTCCTCTCTCTCTTTCTTTCTTTTCCTTCTTCCCGTCTCTCTCTGTTTTCTCTCTGTTTTTCCCTTTTTCTTTTCTCTTTCTTTTTTTTTTTTTTTCTCACGGCAACAGGGCTTTTTATAGATGAAGTCTCCAAAATCCATCCAAAACTCGATTTTAGACTCCTAAAACAATTCAAACTATGATCTGAATAATTCTGGCCGTGCGATGTTGATCAAACGGTCCAAAAACCACTCAAAAACCCGTTAAAATAACCCAGATCAAGTCGGATTTAATATCAGCCGTTGGATCATCCAATGGATTGAATCTGGGCCGTCCGATCTCGTTGAAATCAGCCTTCAGACCTTTAGTTTCAGTCGGGATGAATCTCGGCCGTTGGATCTCGACCGGGAGCTGCGGATGCCGTCCATCAGCGCCTTCTTCTCGTCCGTCCGATCAAGATTCAGTGAAAACCGCCCGTTGGATCAGCCAGAATTCCCAAATTGCCCTCCGTGGACCGTGCGCGAGCCCGGTGTTGCGTGGACCGCCGCGTTCTTCAACCAATCAGAGCGCGCCTCCGTCTGTGAAATTCCTGAAATACCCTTCGGTTGGTCCACCGTACGCCGCGAAAAATGCTGACGTCATCCTGACGTCAGCGTTGCGTCAGCGGTTTTTTTTTTTTTTTTTTTTTTTTTTTTTTTTTGAAATTCGATTCTGGGCTCGTTTGAAGTCCGTTTTGCCTGAAATTTGTTTCATCTGAATCAGAAAAATGAGATCTTCACATTGGTAGCCTTCTTTCCTGCATAAGATTAATAAAAGTATCAATTTTTAATAAAATATTTTAATTTATTTTATAATTTAATACTTTTATTAGTATATTTTTACTACTTATCACACCCCCCAACTTATTCATTGCTAGTCCCTTAGCAATATTTTATTTAATACCATATTTTAATAAAATTATTTATCATAGAGATAAAATCTTGGATTAAAGATCAAAAAGTTTAGAAAATATTGCTAACTAAGCATTGAGCTTCGGAAGCAAATTTTTTAGTCAATACAATTAAAAACTTTCTTAGAGTACATCAAAGATCTATAGCACTTATGTTCGTGATGACTAACTTTAGCATTTCAGTATTAAACTAGAAGAACAAAAGTATCCTCTCTTATCACTTATTTTGGTCAATTTTCTATACATTCTCAATTTTATACTCATGAATTAAGGTAGCTTTCACACTGCCTTTTTTTTTTTTTTTTTTTTTTTTTTTTTTTTTTTTTTTTTTTTTTTTTTTTTTTTTTTTTTGCTGAGCAT